>CABFWO010000438.1:0-20542 GCA_902155825.1 Timema genevievae | reverse complement strand
CCCCCCCCCCGGCCCCCCCCCCCCCCCATCTTCCCATTAAGTATTACATTCTTTAAACCGAGATTATGGACCAGTTTCATGGTCAGATTGAGTACGCCTCAAGTGTGGAGCTACACTAAATACAAAGACGACCCCTACCTAGACTAGAATGGAATGGGCCAGTTTCATATGCGAGACCAGCCCATTACATTCTAGTTTAGGTAGGTGTCGTCTTTGTATTAGTGTAGCACCACACTTAAGACATACTCAATCTGACTATTAAACTGGCCCTATTAATATGAGATAGTATATTTTCCAACATGAAATATTGGGTGGAGAATGTTTCTTTCATAAAATTAAATAAAGTTCATGATCGACAGTGATTTATAAAACCCGTATTAAAATTAATAGTATTAAGAAAATCAAAATATCCCAATTGTTTAAATAATTATTTTGAGAATACTAATGTCTTACTCCATCATTTCTGTAAACGGAAAGTTCTTTTTTAGCACTATTTCTTACTACCTGTTTGACTTATACACTTGTGCACTAATTACGCTAAGGGATTAAGAATGTTATGTATAAAGGAAGTGCACCCTCATATGTGTGGAGGGAGAATGTAAAAACCACTCTCGGTACATCAGACTCAGATTCAAACCTCGATCTCCCTGTCATTGGCAGTGTAGTCTACTGTAAGAGCCTAGCTTGAGCTAATTCTATGCAGTCACCCTCATTACACCCTATTCCTTTCAGGTACATTCAAATGTTATTCTCTCATCTGCGTCTAAGTCTTCCCAATGGTCAAGACCCTGAACAAGGTTCTAGTGTCTTCCATTCCGCTGCATGCCATATCCACCGTAGCCTAAACAATTTGACTATCCTAACAATGTCTGGTGATTAGTACAGCATATGTAACCTCCTCCACTCTCCATTATATGCATCCTTTCTTAGACCTAATGATTTCCCAAGTGCTTTGTTTTTGAAAATGAATTTTTTCTCGTCTTAAGGTAAAAGACCATGTTGAACAACCAGCGAGAATACTATAATTATTATTAACTCTGATTGTTAACTATCTACTGGGTAAAAGAATGCCCTTAAAAATCAACTACACATGGGACTTTTTGAAAGGGTATTTTAAATATCCCATTTTCCATTACCAATTCCCAAAGTCTCTTATATTCCCCTGATTTTCTTGGGTCTAGATTGCTATATTCTAATAATACTTTAGTATATATATTAATGTAAGCAGAATGCTTAAAACTTTGAATATTTTATACATTTTCTGCTTAATTCTCGGGACCACTCCGGGCCTTTTCATAAAAGTACAAGTGAATTTTTACATTTGATAATAAGTTTCCATTAATAAAATAGTTTGACTTGCAAATTTTAGTCAACTTGTAGAAAATATTTACAATTTAGTCTCTATTGTTACAGCAACCAAAGGTAAAGAAAAGATTTTGTGACAATTTGGAGTCAAATATTAAGAAATTTAGCATTAATTGGTTTTGTTTGGAGCTTTCTAAATTAGAGTAACATAAAACAATGGAATAAGATAGCCTGTGACTCAAATCATCAGTGCAGGGCACTGTGTAATTTTAATCTTTTCCTTAATTCAGAAAGTTGCAGATTTATTTTGTACAGTATTCATGACCTGTATCTGGTATTAGTTTCTCAATTGTCAGTAAATTTTATCAATACCGTTCGTTCATGACTGTCTTCTAACCTCACTAATCACCTGTTTAGTGAATAAATCACCCGTGTTAAGTACTATACTGAAATAATTATATAAGTACCTACAAATAAACCATTAAAATTGTAATTATAAACTTAGTTGTATATTATTAGTTTTCACTTGTGTTTACATATGGTTTAATTTTTGTTAGATCCTGTCGCTATATGACGAGCATGAAATAATATACACATGTACAAGGGAAACACTAAAATGAAATAAAGAATGTATTTATCAAAAGCTGTGTTAATTCTGATTTATATTTAGTTTTGAGCATGAAAATTACCCTGCATGTATTATACCATATGAATGCAAGTCCAAGTTAATGGACTGGCAACGTTCTAAATAATAATCAAAAACAAATACTTTAGACTGATGCAAAAACATAGCTTATAATTAGTAATTGTTTGGTATATGGTGATTGATATATACAAAATTATATTATCTAAACCTTTGTAGCCTAATCTGCAAGATGCTCAACAATTTGTAGATAAGAGTGTCAATTTGGATGTATTTTGATCAGAAAAATAAATGTGTTTGTTCGTTCCTTCAATTCATATTTTTATGTATAAGTGCCAATGTGATAGAATTGTGAAATGTAAACATACAAATGACCCAGACCTGCGACTCAAGGACATTCCTGCATGGCATGTTTGATGACAACACTACATAGCCAGACCTGATTGTGGAAGACTTGGAGGGAATCCGACCTTAAGTGCAACTGCACTGCTTTCAGGGGCGGCTCTAGCCAATGGGTGGCTGGGTACATCCCCCCCCCCCAAAAAAAATTTAAAAAAAATTAAAAAGTATGAAATTTTAATCCAAGTTTATATATAATAACTTCATTTTATGTTTTAATTGAATGAAAGTAACTTATTTAGTGTTTAATAATGACATTTTATTATTAGTAAGCGATTCGCTTTGTGTCAGAGGAAGATAAAGGTTTTTATTAAGATCTGGGATGCAGAGCTCCTACACCCAAAGCCCTGTGTATTTGTGTTAGGCCGAGCACACACAAAACTAGTCAGAGGTTGGCGAACAATGGCTATTTTTGGGCACATTTAGTCAGCACCCGAGCTGCTTTTTCCTCAGAGGATAATGTGACGTCTGGCGCACCACACTAACGTCTCTAAAAGTTGTGCATCGAATCGTACGTGTACGGTAAAAATAATAGTTGTTTCTATTTTTAGGTAAGTTCACAGAATGTGTTACACCAATAATAACTGTAGTGTGTGTTTTTTTTGTTTTTTTAATTAATATTGATTGTGAGTTATTTTGTGTAATTTATATTAACCAGAGTCCAAACAACAATGAACACTATTAAGGTCATAGCAGGCAAGCCATTAGACTATCAAAGAAGGCTTGAAAGAAAGAAACTTGGCCCTCCATGAGCACAACTTAATCACATACTTATCATAGCCAGAGAAACTACAGTCATAGATTTAACCTGAAACTGTATGAGAAAGCTACTTGGATTGCAGGGTGTGAACAAAAAAATTAGTTTATTTGTTTTTGTTGTAATATTTTCGGCTCTGCAGATACGTGGGCGACTACAGGTGTAGTTGATCTCGCACACTTGGATGAGAAAATAAAAAGCATTCTGTGAATAAACTACATTTGCAAAATGAAATGAATCTGACAACGCTGGGGCAGATGGATATAAGACAGCAATTATATGAAAGTTACAGAAAGTTACTTAAAAAACAGCGTGAATTAGTGGAGAGAAACAGGTACACACTTTCCCGAATAATTGATTGTATCAAATTTTGTGTTTTTTTATGTTGAGTTTAAGAGGCCATGATGAAACTGTTGAAAGTTTCAATCCGAGAGTTTTTATAGGATTATTAGATTGTGTTGCATCTTTGGATAACGTAGTATGAAAACATCTGGAAAGAGTTTTGTTTTTCTTAAAAATTATTATGTAAATAAGAATAATATTGTTTTGCTAGCAAAATTATTTAAGTTGAAAAGTATTAATTAGCTAACCTGGCAAGGACAATTTATTTCTTGTAAAAAAATGCCAGTTAAAATGCATAATTAGATAGTTCTTGGTAGGTAGTTATAATATGTATATAAGTGTATATAGGTAAATATATATTTATGTATGCGATGTTTTTTCAGGAAATCATATTAATGTTATGTAAATGAAAATGGTTGCCTATTGATTTTTACAAAATTAATTAGCTTAATTATTCTTGTGCTCTCCCTGAGAAATATGTCTGGAGCCGCCACTGACTGGTTTACATATTCTTGTTGAGGGTCTTTGTCTATATGTCTAACCTATTGTATGCATGATATGTCTGATGTCCCTACATGGATGTTGCTTATAGAAGTGAGTTTGTAGAAATACAATATATTTGGGGAAAGGAACAAATACAAAGTGGGTTTTAAATAAAATACTATGTGCCTTAACTCCTATAATGTATGTTCATGTAAATACTAATAGCACACATTACCTTGCCCCAGACTTTATAGGGCAAACTTGCTCTTGTGTCTCTTGCTAGATGGGTGGAATGTTGTATTTTTGTTTAGATTGGGGAGGTACCTGGGTTTGTTTATATATCATATTCCTTCAATTCTAAGAAGCCATCAACTGTAAGACGCACCTTAATTTTTCAGTACCACCAACAGAAAAAAGCTTTGATTTTAAGAAAATAAATATAAATAAAAAGCTATAATATATATGTAAGCTATTTTAAGAAATATTTACACTATAAAATTAAATTTACTAAAAACATTAGTAACATTTTTATCAGTAGTTATGTTATTTTCCCTCCCTTTTGAATCAGTATGTCTGATTCTTCTGAGCCATCTTTATCTTCACTATCCCATAGTATATTGTCTTCCAAGCCATCGAGAGGGTTGGTCGAAAAAGAACTGCAATTCTGAGACACCATCGATTCTAAGATGCACCCCATTTTTAGAGCCGTTCAAAGGGTAAAAAATGTGTGTCTTAGAATTGAAAAAATATGGTATTCACGTACAGGTTTCCGTGTTTAAGATTTTTTCTATCAAGCAGTCATTCTCTCTCTCTCTTTTTTTTTTGTAGCTTAGTCTGGAAAAGAATGTTGCGGAGGGAGGGGAGAGGTAATTAGGTTAGAATATTGTGGCCTCTTTAAGTATTTAAGCTTTGTTACATATATACCAGGAAATTACCATCCCACTGATAAATTATTGATTGCCATGGCTTTGCATGGCCCCCTTCTATGTGTAGATTTTGTGTGATTTTGGTAAATTCCAAAATTAATTTATTACGGTTTCTACTGGCCAAAGTCCAGTTTGTGTTTTAATCAATCTACTGAAGGGGGGTAGTGATGTTTGATTTAAAATACTTACCCTGTGATGTTATAACTAAAGAAGCCCATCTATTCCCAATAAATCTGAACAGTTTTAGCACATCATCAAATCACAAGGTTTTAATATATCCAATGCCTGCCATGATTTAAACAACACTTAAGACCACAACAATTCAAATATGAGGGTTTGTAGTCATATGATTTTAAGATTACACAAACAAAATGGGACTTTCCAATCACACAAGCCCTTGGTTTGTTCGAACTCATGAAAGTCATTTTGCTCGGACTCATGAAAGGCATTTTGCTCATTTACGGTAGAGATTAATTTAATTATGTTTGATGCATATAATTTGGACTTTCCATTGTATAGCAACCAATTATTATCTAGAAACTTATAGTGAACTTTTCAGTTCAGTTGAGTTCAAAAAACTGGTCACAAGTGGTGCCACCCTTTCAGGGTTATTCAAATGCAAGTCATGCCCACCTTCGACCACAAAATACCTGAATTCCTCGCAATTCTTTTCGAACATTTGCAATAGTTCCTGAGCTAACACAAAGTTCTTTAAGCTTGATTGGTTACCCATTATTAACAGCAAAGGACACCTTACAGAACTCAAAAGAGTCATATGTTGTTCGTTGCTTATGATCGGGAAAACGAGAAATTTGACTCGTTGATCTTTGCGGAATATGTATCTATCCTCGGAGACCTGTTTGAGGTCTCTGGTGAGGAGGGTTTTAGCAGAGGCGATGGATAGTTCTGAAGTCCGTCCTGTGATAACTCTGCTAAGCGCTTCCTTGTAGGAGTACCTTGGTGGCTGATTGGTTGAAGACTTCTCTTCATACTCATGAAGTTTTTCGTAGTAGTGCCTACGCAAGGAAAATTTACTAAATTATTAATGCCTGCTTCGTGCTAAGCAGGGTGGTTTTTCCAAAATTGTTTTCTGCTCTCCCTCATGTGCATATGAATTGAACAGGTGCTTAAAAAAACTTAATAGGGGGAATGTGAATTTTACTAAATTTAACCTTACTTTGCAAATAGGATATACATTTCATTAAATTGAACAGATTTTTAAAAAGTATTTACAAAATAATAATTGAGAAGAACAGTTCATATTTAAATTCTTCAGTCCAAATTTTCAAAAGAGGAGACTTTTAGTTGTTTTTTTCCGTCAACGTTGATAGTATTTTACTATCTATCAAAAGCTTATGACAGTGTATGTATAGGGGAAGCGTGAGGGGGCGGATAGAATAGTTTGAGTTGAGGAATGGCTTGAAACAGGGAACCGCGCTTCCACCAATGTTGTTCGTGGATGTAATGATTAGAGAGGTGGAAGGAGGAGAGAATTGGTGATTACAACAGGGAAGGAAAATAGGCGCATTAAGAGGAGAGCAACTTAAGAAAGTGAAAAGCTTCAAGTATTTGGGAAATAGGGAGGCAAGAGGAGGCCTTTTACAAAAGCGTCTGTGGTAGAGATTAGTACTGCAGTCTACATCAGAAACCTGGGTGATAGAGGCATGTGAAATGACATTGCTGGGGGTGGAAAGGGTGAAGTAGGGACCCCTGCAGGATAGGGTTGAGAAGGCGAGATTGAGGTGGTGTGGATATGTGAAGAGAGAGGGTGCTCAAAATGGAGGTGGCCCAGGAAGTGGGTTGGGCCGGCGTGGTGGGAGGACAGAAGTAAATGGAGAGGCTTATGTTCAGGCCAGACTCTGCCATCGGCAGGAAACTGTGCATGACATTGATGATCTATCTAAAGTGGAGTTTTCTATGTAGTCCTCAGCTGTTGAATTTCTTGATAAATAGTACCCGCATTGTATATATACCTTATGAGCTTTGTGTGGTGATGCGTCGGCAAGTTGCCGTGACTCATCATGTCTATGACGATAAGTTTTTTGACCAGCTCGGGGAAAACCCCAGCAAAATAGTAGCCCACGAGTCCTCCTAAGCTATGCCCCATGTAGATTACCTGGAAACATGCATGATTTTGGTTAGGTTTGTATGTTTTTAGCACATGGATTGTCTAAGCGCTCAATATGAGGAGGGAGGGAAAACCCCCGTCAAGGATCAAATGTCGACACTGCCAATTCAGTCTATTTTTCCAGACAGCTTAAATTGTGTGAAATACAACCATGGTAAATTACATTTACAGTCGCGATTTTACTATCTTAGTGAACAGTAAACAGCAAACACTGATAAAACTTATTTTAGGCCTACTAAATAGCTGTGTTGATCGTTGCTCCCAACACGTGATAGCCTTCACTCAATGCTCTTAAGTTAACAAGAACAGCTAAGTTATATTAGGTTTGTCGTGATCCCGTCATTACATCCAAAATATAATTGGTATTTTACAGGACTATTATGCTAACCTGCTTCCACTTGAAATGGTCCACAACCTTTCGAACAGTGATGATGTAGTCTGTGAGCACCCTGTATAAGAGTCCCGCAGGAAAGTGGGAAGACAGACCATGGCCCGGAAGGTCAATGCACAAGAAGTGGTACTTTCCTCTCGGAAGTAGCGGGATCAGATGGTTGAACGTGGCTGCATTGTCCTGTCTCCCATGCACAGCCAACACAGGCTGGTGCGAAATGTCCCCCCACGATCGAGCTGGAAACGCAAGACATCCCTTTTCACTCCTTTATTATTATATGCATCAAAATATGGTAATAGTGCACAAAGAGAGTGGGATTATTGACCCTTTTCCTTTGTCATTTTGTAAATAAGTTATATTTTACTATCAATACCCACTTGTTGTACAGCAGGTTTATAAACTTAAAATTTACATAAATAGATCTACTGTAGCCTATTTTAAATAAGTACATAACCTAGGCCTACCTAATACAATTGTATGCAATGTTTTTCTTGACTATCAAGATCCTGAAATATCTTGCACTAGGATACTGTATTGATGATCCAGTGTCCTATTAGATTCTTATTCCATTCCTTCTCATAAAAAATTGGAAATAGGCCTACATATTAGCTATCACAGATTTTATTTATTGATTTAAGGAAGGTTTGGTTAGGTTGGGATAGTTTTATTATACATTTATTATTGTGCGCCAAAATATATATATATATATATATAAATATTTTAGTTTAACATTCCCAGTTGTGATTGAGGGAATGGTACCTACACCCACTATTGCTTAATGGGCTAAGGTGTCACACTCGTTTTAGACTTGACTGCTGTTTGGGTTTTCTACTTTCCATCCACGCAAATGCGGGTACACCTCTAAGCTCATGCCTAACTCATACGCGTAGTTAGTAGATCATATACGTATAACCTGAATATGTAGTAAGACGCGGTGGTAAAAATATATAGCCTAGGCCTATATATGATTTTAAAATTGGATAGCTTACAATTATTTTGTTATTTTAAGAAACTTACTCTTCTTATTGTGTATTGGTGATTTTAAAAATAGGTACTACGTTTTAGTTATGATAGGCCTGTACTACAAATAAAAAGTGTTAATAATCCCACCCTCTTTGTGTAGGCTACTACCCCCTAATTTAATCCCTATACTAGAAAAACATTTAAAATTAATCATCATACCTGCCACATACCCCCATGATACAGGAATCTGAATTTCTATGACCCGCTGTGTTGGTTCGGCTGTCTCTACTTTAGCTTCACCGGAATCACTAATGGTCCGATTCATCGTTACCAAAGTATGGTTATTTTATAAGTTTGCCACAACCAATAAGTAAAACTATGGATTATAGCTCTTCATGTATGCGTGTGTAATTAATTTAGACATAAGATTCTTTATTGAAAGCATATTAGGTAAAGCTATAATTTAACTTTAACTATGCACGCTCATTTGTAAATAGTTGTGAAACGCTTCTTGATACAAACTAATTCGAATTTGTATGCAAATCACTTTAATAAGAATGCTAATAAGATATAACTATAATGATATTGAAATATAGGTTATGTAATTATGAACAAGCAATAATTGAATTGAACTTAAGTATTACACATCGACAGTAAACTAATCATTTAATACCAACACCAGGAGACTAAATAAAACTAATACTTCAATAGTTCAAATACAATGAATAGGGAAAACCAAAAAGGAAAGGAGTATCTTTTAATTTATAGTTAGGAATCACTATAGGGGCCAATACCATTGAGCTCTATAATATATTATATTATAGAGATCAATGGGCGAAAACAATATAATAGTTATTATCAAAGATCACTAAGACAATGGTCCCTTGACGCATCCATCCCGTAACTACTACGATTTTATAATCATCATCATTTTTGCTCTTGATACGTACCGTGGCAGCAGACTCAGCCTTATGTTATCTACTGAACTTTCAATATATTAAGAGTTCTGAAACCATTTACAAGCTAATAGCCAACTTTAAATATATTGGAATATAGTAATACTTCCTACAATCCTATAACTTAAATGAGCCTTTGAACTTAAGGCTTCTACACGAAGTATGTTCAAATAAATGTTATAAAAATTTAGCTTCATTGTTTCATTAAAGTTATTGAACTTTAAATATTTCTTTTTTTTTTCAGTGTTGTACTTAAATAGAGATCACTGATATAACTAAACTAGATTTAAGTTTCTTTTTAAAAATGTTATTTTGTATGTTGTGGAAGGTACATTTGGTAGTCATGAAATGAGAACCTTTTTTTTCCATACTTTGCTCTAATTTAATTTAAGTATAAATCGCCATATGAGTGGTGTTTTTCTTTGCAAAATTTTTTATTTTAAAGTTATCTTGAGTTTAATAGTAGATAGATAGATAGACGTATGTGTTTATGGTTGGATTGATTATGCCAAACTTCCATAAGTTACACTCGTGCAAAAATAAGTTAATTGTAAGGAGTATTGCTATATTTGCATACATAAGTCATGTACCCATAGTTTCCTCTAAAAGGTAATAGCTTACCTTGTATAATTCCAATATGATTAAGATCAAACTTACAACTATAGTGTATCAGTCAAGGTGAGACTTAAACGTTTATTGTATCTGTACATGTTAGGTAAAAAAATAAGTGTCTGAGGGATAATTTTACTTTAAAAAATACATTTGGTTTTAAAGTAATGGTATCCTTTAAATTCCCTATTAATTTGATCTGCGATCTGAATCGGTGTATATTCTTAATATTTGAGCAAGTTAATTAGTGTAACATTCAGTTTGTATTTCATTTAAAACACTTAACATATAATATAGTCTAGATATGTTTAATTTAAAATTAGAATCTATGTGAACTAGTAGGATGCCTATTTTGCTGCTTTTACATAAACATGATTTAAAAAATCAATAACTTGTGCTCAGGGTATTTATGACATTTAAGTTTGAGTGTTCTTAAAGTTAAAATTGTTACTACACAATTATTTAGGTACCTGAATAAAAAATATCACTAAAATATGTTAAAAGTAAAGCTACCTATTGTGTTGATTTGCTCCCAAAAATTATCTACAGTAAATAGCCTAATAATAGGCTTAAATATGAAGAAAGATTGGCATGACTTGCTCTGCAAAGAGCTGTACCTTAAAACATTTACAGAAATAATACCTACAATTTCTTTTAAAAGATAAAAAAACTGGGACATTTATTTATTCCCTTTGTTAAAAGCAGATTATAATAGATCTTGTCTAATCAAACTCTTGCACTTAGCTATATTTAACCATCATGATAAATAACCTAATCAATTACCTACCACACAACTAAAACGTATTAAAAGCTCTACAAGATGGCCAATTTAATAAAAAAATACATATTTTAATGTTTAAGTTTATAAACTTAGAACTTCTTTTTAAGTGTTTATAATAAAAAACTAAAAATTCCAGCAAGTATAACCTAATCTTCCAAATTTATTAAAATTCAATTAAAATAAAACAATCTAGAGACTAGTTATTTCCACACAAAGTTGTCGTGGATATATATCCTGGCAAGACGTAACCAAGATACTATGAATTTGATTAGACAATTTAATCATCTTAGTAATCAGTTAGGCCTATTTAATTAGCAAATTAAAATATTCTAAATGTCTATATTGAGATAAAGCCTATATTAGTGTTAAAAATATCAATGATTTAATACCGAGGCCCCTACATTAATTTGTATTCCCGACATTAATTTGTATTTGTTTACAAATGCTTTAAAGTCCGCCCTTTTGTTCTACACAACACTTTTTGTCTTTAACATAACCAGTATTTTTATTTGTTGTGGATCACTATATTTTAATTACCTTTCAGGTTCACAATTTCGATTGTGTTTTGTGATGCCAAGATTGATGGGTATCCTAATTCTGTATGCTCCTTGTAGAAAGAAATGTCAGATAACAGAATAACATATCTGATCCAATAATGAAGAAATATTACCAGCTAGCATTGGTCATTATATCGTTGGTAAGTGTAGTCACACTATTGTTTTATAGACACGAATACTATAGACTTCGGTATGTGCTTGAAGTGTTGAATTTTTTTGGAAAACCTGGTCACGAGACTACACCACCAGATATTTGTGGATACCCAGATCCTGCTAATGTTGCAGACGATCAATTGATATTCAATCAGCCCGAGTCTTCTTGGCAGAGACTCTCAGACTCCCATTTTGTTTACTCGGCTTCCTGGGACGTTTCCGATCGGCCGGATCGCGTCAAAGCGATCTCTGTTAGTCTCCAAAAACCAGACCCTCAATTGGCATGCCAGCTTTGGTATGAAGAAAAAGACTATCCATTTGAAGGGAAATTTGATTGGTCTGTTGTTGAAATGAAAGCGAAGGATCATTCCAAGGAAGGGAAGGGTGTTGTCTTGTATTTGTATTGTAAACCTGTAAATGTGATTGGGATACCGTATGGAGTAACCTTTTTTAAGACTGATGATGCTGTGCCTTTCAAACCTTTCATTCCCGTGAATTACGTAGAGGACAAAGACGCATTAGCTAACAGTACTGCTCTTTGTGTTTCACCTAATCTCAGACCAGGATTACAAAAATCTACAATCATAGAATTTTTAAGTTACCATTATTTGTTGGGTGTTTCAAATTTCATTATATACAATAATGGACTACCAAACAAATTAATTTCCACTCTAACATCTCCGGCTGTAAAAAAGAGTTTTGGATTAAACGTGTCCCTCCTTCGATGGAATTTCCCCTTTCCTTCTGAAAACATGAGTGTGGCCATCAGGGTCGCCGTGGAAACCGACTGCATTCTACGAGGCACGGGACTTGTCCGCAGCATCGCTATACTCCGATGGGAGGATTACATCGTGCCCAGGTACCATCACTTATTTGCCACCATGTTGGATGACTTTGACTCTGGACGAAAGACCACGTCTAGATTTGAGATACCCGCAATAACGATCTGCAGCGACTTACCGGACGACGAACGTTCCAAACCAAATACTCCTCTAGTGCTACGCAAGACACATTATGCTAAGTCTACTGAATTTGAGCGTCCGTTGTATGTTTACCGTCCTCGCCAAATGTCTAATGCGAGAGAGTTGGCAATGAGCACTCAGCGAGTGTCTCAAGGTATCGCGGCAGTACACTCATACGTGCCATGCGAGCATAGCAAGGGAATGCAAGGTAAAACAATACTTTATGAACCGGCGATGCTGAGATTTGCTGGAGATCTGTTGAAATCCAAACTACTCAAAATATGGCAGTCGTGAACTTTCTTCTTGCATAAAACTTAAACCATACAAATAAAATAGAGATGAACCTTCACACTTAATTAATGGCTTGACAAAACTTGATATACGAAAAAGAAAGAAAAGGAAAAACACCTTAGCTTTTTTTTTTCCGATGTAGATCAAGTGGGCCTAAGTGTTAAACAAATGAAAGCTCAAATAAGTATACAATGTCATCCCTTGTTCTGGCTGCTTTAGAAAGTGTTGTGCTTGAAGTTTCTTACTCTTCACCGACTTTCTTAAGTATTTAAACAACTCCTCATCTCATTAAATAAGATATTCAAGATGGCTTGTAGCAACGTAGTACTAAAATATTTTCAAAGTTTTTATCACATTAGTTCTAGCTAGACATTTCATTTGAAAGATTTTTATATTTGCTTGTTAAAACACTTGTGTGGTAATATGGTCCAAGATTTAACCAAGTATTAAAGTAGTTAATATTGTTCATGTCATAATGTTGATAAAAAGGAAAATAGGGACACAGGAAATGTTAGCATTGTGTTATTGTAGCCTACATACTTTCTACCAATATCTCTTTGATTGCTCGATTAGTAACTTAACTTACAAACTACAATCATATTAGAAAAATTAAATTACAATAAAACCCCATTAGGAAGTATTCTTAATAATATTATATTCTGAAAATTGAAAAATGACACCTGGACATGGGAATCGAACCCGGGACCTTTGGCTTAGCATGCCAATGCTCTAACCACTGAGCTATCCAGGATTCGTCCCGTGCCCAGGGTCATTCTTCACTCATATTTTAAGGCAGAGCGGAAATCGTCGGCTACAAGTGTGTGATTATATTAATATCACGAGCTATCAGATAACGCAGAATATGATATCTAGATGGAGTAAATCCTCATTAAAAGCATAAATAATAGCTTTGGCTATTTAATTCACTAATATTAATTACCGAGTGATGGAATCGCTATTTACACCTCAAGTTTCTTGGCTGTGCACTATAATAATTAGGCTTTTATCTTAAGCCAGACCTTCCCAAACTATTGTGTTGTACCTCTTTTTGTATAACCTTGAGTGAGAAAGAAAATTATGTGTGAAGTTAGTGTTACATGATAGAATTTTTGGAATAGAGCACTAGGCTGAATCATTGTTTAAATGGGAGGGATAGCCAGCACACTTACATTAGTGATACTGGAGTAGAAATAGTTAGCTATAAAACACTTTCAAGAACACATTTGTGATGCGGCCCAGGGAAACATGTCACAAAAATCATTTTCCTGTTGTTTTTTTAATTTTTCGGGGAGACTGGGTAGGGGTGGGACAGTGAGATTTAAAATATAACGGTTGGCACCACTGATTTTATATTCCCTCCAAAGGTAGCTGTCGTCATAGTCTAATCCAGTGACCTTTTGGTTTGTGCATAAAAAATTGTTCCTAAATTAGTTAACAAGACAGAATCTGAAGATTCTCAAATTGATGAGCCAACAGCCATTTCATTAGAAGAATCAGCTTGGTATGAGTCAGTTGAAGAGGATGCAATAGAAGTGGTTGATCCTAAACAAAACCCTAACCTTTTAAAACAAGTAGCATTTGCTTTAGTGAAGTTGTTAGAAGGTTCCCGTAACACTACAAAATATATATACATGCATTATACAAGGGCCTCCAGAACAAAGTGATTGCACTGGCCAACAGGATGTTTCAGTGATTGCACTTAAGTCCAATCACAGAGATAAAAAATATTTTTGCCAGTAGATAGTGACATTTCTTTTGCGGAATTGTCAAATAGTTGGTATTCTTCCAAATCTAAGAACGTTTCAACAAGGTGATAGATTTAGATATGTGTTTGAAAACAAGCACAAAATTCATTCTGAACAGTTATGTTGTGTTCAATTTGTAGCCTAACATATTATCTTCCACTCAAGTAAGAGACTGTTGAGTTTTATATGTACAGTGTTGGAATAATTAATTGAAGAACCTATTATGGTTATACTAGTACATATCTCATTGTAAGAGACTACTAGCGTTATTTATGTTAAGATCAAATTTAAAAGTTTACTGTCCCATCCTTCCCATTACCATGTCCCATGCCTCCCTAGGTAAAGGAGGGATGTGACAGAAAACATTCAACAACCATTTAGTAAGTCCCCCTTTATAATTACAATTTTTTTTAAATGTACAAACATTTGTAATGATTAATTAAATACCTAGGTGACCTGGTGGTCTAGGGGTAAGGTGTCAGACTTCTGTGCTGAGGGTCCGGGGTTCAATCCTCGGTCCCGGCACAGATTTATCTGATTGCCAAATCCTTCCTTCACCTTTGACAAGACGTGTATTAATCACAACTTGTGAATGTGAGGAGTGCCAGGCCTCCACCGTGGTTCGGATTCCACGTTAAACTGTAGGTCCTCCATTTCATCTCACAATCACCCTACCATTGCACATTATCCTAAGTGCGTATAACCCGAACGGGTAGTAAGACGCGGTAATAATAATAATAATAATAATAAATACCTAACAATTGCTGAGTGCAAAAATCTTGTGCTAGAAATACAAAATTACATTTTAGAGCACATAAAGTGAAAAGTGTCCCATCCTTCCCCAGTCTCCCGTACCAATAGAAAACATAATTCTGAACATTAAAAAAAATACCTTACTAGCTATAAAATTACTTTTTTTATAATATTTCAAACATTAATATCTATTTTTATCAATTTGTGGTAAATGGCCACCGAAGGCTAAGAAAAATATGTATTAAATTAAATCTCATCTTTTTTTACCATCTATGGCAGTGTTTCTCAAACTGTGGTACACAGAGCTTTTCAAGGTGGTACGCAAACAGACACAACAATACCAACCCCTCAATTTGAGGAACTATTTGTGACTATTTGAAGACTTCTGAATTCCTTTGGATAAGAAACCCATTTATTTTGGATAACATTCCTGGAACCCTAACTAACAACGAAAAATAGGGTTTGGTAGAACAATCTTGCGATGGAGGTTTGAAAATTGAATTTACCAAATTAGAGTTAGATGAATTTTGGTTAACGGCTAAAAATGAATATCTATTGCTGGCCAGAAAACCATTGTTGTTTCTAATTCTATTTGCAACCACCTATTTTTTGCGAAACTGGATTTTCTGCTATGGTGACAGTAAAAAATAAATTTTGTAATAAACTGAATCTTAATCTAAATTTGCGCTTAAAGCTAAGTACAACTGAACCCAACTCCACCTCACTTGTTTCAAGCATGCAGCATCATTCTTCTCACTGAATTTTTAGACTTTAAAAATATTGTAACTTTTTTAATAAATAAATAAGATACTTTCAAAAACAGTTGTAATTTTTTTTATTGCTTTATCATTCCGAGACTTAATTAAATTTTTAATAGTTCAGTGGTAGTGACTGATCCATAATACACATGAGTGGTACTGATATAAGGTATTAAAAAGGCTCTGTTTGAATTGGAGAATACATTTTTTCTGCTATTTTTTTTATAGATGTCTATTTTTTTTATATATCAGCAACAGAAATGCAACTATTAACTGAAAAAATTCATCTTCCTGCAAAAACAAAATCCGTAAAATCTGATTTATTGAAATTCTTTGCATTTACGGAACTAAAGATATTCATATTCACATGAAGGGTGTATTAATTTATTTTTTTTAATCTTAACTTGGTTTATCAACTTTATTGCATGTGACTAGAATTATCTCTTTTTTTTCAAAACTTAAGCATAGTTTTAACTACCAGGAACAATCACTAAAAAATGAATCACTATCATATTTATCAAAACGTCACCACTTTGGTGGTGTGTGTTGGGGCTCGGTGTTGGCTTCAAAAATACACAAAACATAAACAATACGACTATCAACTATTAAGCTTTCAGAGCAGTGAACAAAACTGTGATCAATCACGGATTATGAGAAAAAAAATTCAGTTTTCTTCAACAAAACTTTATTAATATTTATTACAGTACAAAACACCACTAAAATAATTGAAAGGCGGTTTTATTATTGTTTAAAATAATCAAAATAGAAAGACATCAATACCACTGAATATGTAACTTTCAATAAACCATTTTTTCCCTTGTCACTATGGGAATTTAGCACTGGCGACATCCAGCACGGTTTAATTTCCCGCGCAATACCATATTTAAAGCTAGATTTCTTGTATTAATAGTGTCGTGGTAAACCGTTTACTGGTTGAGATCGTAGTTAATTTTTCGAACGAATAGATGACGTTGAAATCTAGAAACCATCAATTTCGACCCAAATTGACATTTTATGCTCTGCTGAACAATTTCTTCGAGAAACACGTGGCATGTTTTCCTGGGCCGCATCACATTTGTGTTTATTATTGTTTTAACTAAACAATTTCTACTCCATCACCACTCAAAAAAGTGTGCTGGCAATCCCTTTTAAGTGTAACCAGGGTCAGATTATATTTGTATCAACATTCCTTTATTTTATAAAATATTTTGTATTTTTTCCAGAGTCAAAATTTGAATTTAAAATATATTACTAGTATAAAATTATATTCTATATTTTTAATTAATATTTCTGGTACTTGACAAATTATTAAGAATTTATTTGGATCCCTTTGCACAAAATGTAGTTAATGTTTGACAAATTCAAAACAAACTAGATTGATGGAAAAGGTAGTATTCTGGAAATCCTGTGACCACAGTATTTATTGTAATATTTTCAAAGATCAAACTTAGCAGATAATCTATCGAGAATATTTCTATCACATTTACTTTTTTTTTTTAATTACAAATAACTATTTGGACTCTAGACCTCTGTGTTCTATGGACCATTAACTTGCAAGAAACGTTTATTGCGGCACTTGTGGTCTTCTGACAAAAGTCGAAATAAACTAATGCTTCCATTAATCTCAAAGGAACAATGCATATATTCTACTTTTGAGCACCCTTTGTGTGCGATCACTTTTATAAACTTATTGCATTTACCATGTTAGCTTTTATAATAACTTATAACATTATGTTTATTATTGTTTTGTAATTATTATGTAAGCTATGTATCAGAAAAGTGACTACAAACATGTGTTGTTGAAGCACAAGTTTAACATATTTAACTTGGAATTTATATGTATGAAATAAAGTGCATTGAGCAAAAACAATTTGTAATAAATAAAATGATAGAATATTAGGAAAATGGTAGAGCACAAATAAAAGTAGAAACACACATATTTACACACACTTTGATATTTCGATGCTATTAAAGCATATTCCTCAGGAATTAGTAGTAATTAGGGCTAATTACTACTACTTCCTGAGGAAGATGCTATAATAGCGTTGAAATATTGAAGTGTGTGTAAATATGTGTGTTTCTACTTTAATTTGTGCTCTACCATTTTCTTAATAGTCTATCATTTTATTTATTACAAATTAACTTAGAATTTGTTATGTGTAAGTACATAACATTTTATAATACATGAAAATTTATTTTTAAAAATTAACTTACGGGTGAGAATTGAGGAAATAAATCCCAACTAGAGAAACAATAAATAATGCACAAAGGTAACATCTTGTTATTTTCTTCTGTCTTTTTTACTATAAAAAGTCACACACATTGAAATACAAAGTTGTGATATTTCAGCATAATTTCCTCTATTATCAAACAAAAAAAATAGGTGAAGCTTAGAAATTTTTTGAACTAACCTCCATTTTTAATTCAAACTCTGAAAAATCTAAACATTGTAAGTTTTTTTATAGATTATATTATAGACTGGCAAAAGTGCTTGCCGTTACCCGAGGTACCCCAGGCAGTGCTGTTCATCAATTCATTTTATTTATTCTGATCCCATTTTTAATAAATTGAAAAAAAAAAATTAATCAAAAACTAAAAATTCCAGCTTCAAGGTGAACATGTTTGTTCAAAGGGAATATACATTTTAAAATTTCAGCCCTCTGGGTGTGGTAGATATCGCAATGCTCATGACGGATACACTCTTCATTTTATTAATATAGATTACCTAACTCAACGCATCTCGGCATGGCCGAAAATCTATTGGTGATGAAAATACAGGTTTACCCTTTCACATTGATAAACTACCGGCCAGGGGCTATGACCTGACCCAAGCCGCAGGCTGGAAACAGTAATGGATATAAAAAAAACTCAATGCATATATGTATAAAAAAATATTCAAGTCAAAGCACTTGGCAGTTCCGAATAAATGTTATGTACTTACCATGTATTAAAATGAATTGTTATGTTTTAGGTACTATATAGTATATTATATATATTAAATCAATCCTAACTATATATGTTTATATCCACGCACATACACAAAAATTGTTTTGTTAATAAATTGTTGCACAAAATTGTTAAAATGTTTTGTGGATCAATAAAGAATGTTTTGTTATATACTATGTTTTAATTACTATAATATAAAAACAAGTTTAGGATCAGACGCAAATTTTCTCTCAAGCATGAGGGACTTACAGTATTTTATCAGCTATTTTAATTTTATATATATATATAAAATTAAATGTATCCTTTGCAAATACTTTCTTAATCATCATCATTTACTCATTCCTGTCGATCTTTCCAAGCTTCTCCCTCTGCCCCATGTATCCAGTCCTGCGCTTGGTCCATCCATCTCTTCCCTGGTCTTACAATGGGGGTTTTTCCTTACTCTCTAGAGCTCTCTCCATTCTCTCACTCATCACATGCCCTAACTACTGTAACCTTTTCCTCTTCAGCGTATCTTCTAACGGTATATAACTAGAGACATGCAAAAGGTGAGGTTATTTTTCCCAAAAAGCGATGATATTAGCTTAAAGTGATATTAGCTTAAAGTGATATTATTTAACTAAATAGGAGTTGAATTAGTATCCATTTTTAAAAAAACTAGGATAAAACTGTCTATATTTTTCATTCATATTGTGTATTTAACTATTTATTAACATATTTGGAGAAAAATCAAATATAAATGCACACAAAATATTTCACGCTTAGTAATATCAAACTAGTTATCTCAATATCTCTACCTGTGAGTCTTAAAAATAGTAATATAGAAATAATTATCAATTTAGGTTTAGAGCAAACAATAACACCACCGAAACATGTCGTTATAGAAGATTAGATTACTATCAAATTAGGAGAAGGGAATAAAAATTAGGAAGATATAATTTTGCCAAACATGACCCCACTTAGCAAGGTCCATATATATATATTGTCTTTGCTTGGACCTAGCATGAAAACTTTTAAAGGCTGAAAAAATAAATCGATCTATAGAACTTTATCGTAGTATGTAAAAGTAGAAATTGATATTTTTAATGTTAGCCTCAGATTAAAAAAAAAATACTGAAAATTCATTTTTCCTGTAATCTGTTTTATAACTATGAAATAAGAAAAAACTGAAACTGATACTATCCGTGTGAACTGTTGCCCTGGCATAGAGCTATCGCCAGTGTTGCCGCATTTAAAATAATATTGCATGACGTGGTATTTGCCAAATTACAAAGAAATTGTGTTTATTTTGAAAAAAAATTTGTTTTATTTATGTGAAAACAGTAGAATTCGTGTTACCGCAAATGCGAATTTTGCATGTCCCTATGTATAACCTTTATGCCAGCCCTATTTTTTTTTGTTCCTTAACCTATCTTTTTAATTGTATATATTTAAGCGTATTAATTCTGTGCAAAGCTTCAAAATAGTCAGCCTTGCTAGAATTCATATTTGATTCAAAATTCTAAATCTTAATATCAACTTTCCCCAGGATTTTCTTCATTAAATATGTACACTTGTTATTTTATTTTTATCTATTTCCATTATTATTAAATGATTTAGACATGGTGATCTAGGGGTAAGGTGTCAAGACTTCTGTGCTGGGGGTCCGGGGTTCAATCCTCGGTCCCGGCACAGATTTATCTGATTGCCAAACC
>CABFWO010000437.1:281031-321228 GCA_902155825.1 Timema genevievae | reverse complement strand
GGGTCCATTGGTCTGCCGTATAGGGTTACCCCCCTTCTTTTTTTAACATCTGGCCTTTCCTCCCTGGAAAAAATTTGCGCCCCCTTTTAATAAATTCCCCCCCCCCCCCAAATATTTTTCAAATCCTGTGATATTAACGAATATGAAGCTGAAAGATGGCCTTAAATCAAACTTCAAATGACTTTTAGATGCAATCTAGTCTCAAAAAACTTGCCGGAGAGGACCGCTTTAAATAACTACTGGACTAGAAGCATCTAACTGGCAGAAAAAGTCAGGGGAGGGAAGCTCTAAATAACTTCAGAGGTCATCCAAATTTCATAAATGTCTAGGGAAGAACAACTCCAAATAGCTTCTAGACGCATGTCATTTTGAGGAATTTTCAGGCGAGGACCACCCCAAATAGAATATTTTCTGAAATAATTCAAATTTCAAAATTTTGACAGTGAAAGACCACTTCAAATATCTTCTAGAGGTATCTAATTATGTAAGCAATTAAGGTGTGGATCACTCTAAATAGCTTCGAGTGGGCATCCAAATTTCTAAAATTACTGGGTGAGACACTTTAAATGGCTTATAAAAGAATCTATATATATAAAAAAAAAATCAAGGTGAAGAAGACTACTCATAGCTTCTAGAGTGAACCATTTTTCAAAAAATTGGAGAGCATTACTACGGTTTAAATCATTCATAAAATCAAATATGGATGAGAAATTGTTAAATGGCTTTAAAGAGAAACCTAACATTGTAAGTATTTATAATTATTGACTCCCCTATAAAGATGATCTGGATCCACCCCTGCGACTACATTTCAAGGGCACTTATCTTGTCCATAGCAGGTCTCTTACATCCTACACACCTATAGAACAACTCTCCCTGCTGTCCCCGTCTCAAGAACTAGTGATCTAATTGTTCAGAAAAATGACCCAAGGACAGGAATTTTATCTCAAGTCCTGTGGATCTGTGCTGACAGCTCTGTAATCTTGATGAGGATAATCAAGAGAGAATGAAATTGAAAAGATAACGGAAAAACAATAGGGTGCACCAAGCCTGTAGTTTTTTTTTAGCACCGCATCCACCTGTTTGGGTTATATGCACCGTGTTAGGGATGAAGAAGGTTCAATTTAAGAATGTGTGTACCCACATTTGCATGAAGTGTAAAACCACTTAGAAAAAAACCTCCCTGAGAATACCTGATGGGGATTCGAACCCCAAGAATGGAAAACCATTTAGGAAAAGTCACTCAGAACATTGGTTCCAGATTCAAATCTCAATCTTCCTATCATCCCACTGTGAGCTTAACGCCTTAGAGCAAGTGGCCATCAAAGCGAGTTTATCCGGTAATGATTTATAATGCTAATACAGCACTTTTCACTTAATCTAGCGTTTGCCTTGCTCTTAAGGGGTTTTTTCATGGGTTTAAGGCTAGCAATACAGGACTGCAGCACTTTTTTGTTTATTATTTTTAGTTTAGCATCATTTTTCTTCTTCTAAGCCTTGAGCTATTGTGCTCTTGTTAAATTATAATTTTAATTTATTTTTAAGCTTTTATATGCACTGGAAAGTGAAGTGAAAAAAAAAAAACTTTGATCAGCTTTGCGGTCGTGGCCTAGAACCGAACCTGCTGTATTAGCGAGTTATATCTGTAGTAGGTAAAAAATCTAATAAATCAAGAGACCTACTTTAATTTTGTTCAACTGATAAAATAAACAGCTATTATTTTTTATTCAAAAACACTATTTACATATTTATTATTTTACTAAAAAGAATTTTCTCACGTCTCCGGCAGGTTTGGTAGCGAGATCCACTTGATGTTTGGCTTCAATAGCACCTCTTCTCTCGTCAAGGCGTCCAAAAGTTTCACCTGATCACAATCAAATAACGGAAATGAAATAGTGAAGGGAATACAAATCAACACTTACACATTATCATTTTTTTCTCAGAAAAGGTTCTGATAACTAAAAATTGCTTAGAGTTAAAATTACACCGGTTCAGGAAAATGAATCTTTCTGAATCGGCATCAAAGTGTCATTTAGGGAAAACAAAACACAACCTTTTTAATTTATTTAATTAAAAAGCGAAACAAGGTATCAGGTCTATAAAAGAAACATTCATGTAAGCAATAGAAAAAATTACTTTTGTTGAGTTTTATTTCTTAAAAAATGTTATTAGATTTTCTAAATCTGAACTGAAAGTATATTCAATGGAGCAATAATAATTTTCCACCATGGCTCTCAATCTGCTTGAGTTATATGTAAATATATTAACTACACTAATAAATTGGAGATGAGGAAGGTGAGATTTAAAGACGATAGATCTGTGTTTGTGTGGAGGATGTGCGAAACTATTTAAGAAAAAACACTCATCAGCACATCCAGCCAGGATTCAATTCCTGATCTCCCCACCATCAAAATTCCAGTTTATTGCGAGAGTGACGCATTCCTTAAACCATTCAATCATCAAAGCGGGTGATATTTTTTAGCACGTCTTACTACCCGCTTGGGTTATACGCTTATGTTATTATAATTATTATTATGATTCAGTGGTGAATAAATAACAAGCCACTATCCCCACAAATATAACACATTATATTACCAAAGCTGTTGCATGAAGAACTCAGGAGAGCTCATTGTTCCCTGAATAGTATCAAAATCATAGCCAGGCCCACCACGAGGGGTGGATGGTGTGTGTTATGACTATTGGTACCATATGTCCTGCAGTACAGGTTCACCATGAAGGGTGGATGAAGTGGTGACAATGACTATTGGTACCATAGTCCTGCAGTACAGGTTCACCACAAGAGGGTGGTGCCTATTGGTACCATAGTCCTGCAGTATAGGTTCACCACAAGGGGTGGGTGGGGTGGTGCCTATTGGTACCATAGTCCTGCAGTATAGGTTCACCACAAGGGGTGGGGGTGATGACTATTGGTACCACAGTCCTGCAGTACAGGTTCACCACGAAGGGTGGATGAAGGGTGGATGAAGTGGTGACAATGACTAATGGTACCATAGTCCTGTAGTACAGGTTCACCACAAGGGGTGGATGAAGTGGTGACAATGACTATTGTTACCATAGTCCTGTAGTACAGGTTCACCACAAAGGGTGGATGAAGTGGTGACAATGACTATTGTTACCATAGTCCTGTAGTACAGGTTCACCATGAAGGGTGGATGAAGTGGTGACAATGACTATTGGTACCATAGTCCCAGGGCTCAGGTCCACAAACAGTAAAAAAAATATAAATAAAAAATAAAATATAAAAGACAAGCAATAAAATAAAATACCTGTCCATATTAAGGATTTGTGTTCCCAGCCCACCAGCTTATAGTTTCCTTCCTATTAAGGAGATGGTGAAAAAAATACTTCCAAAAAGAGATTGATATTTTAAATCTAATAAATTTACAATTTAGTAAGTTATTTGATTTTTCTTCAGTTATGTTCCAAAATCAAATCAACTGTCGAGCTGCTGGATTGTTCAAGTCAAGTTCCTATACCCCCTCTCCCCCACCACCACAAAGAATTGCGCCCAAAATAATTATCTTTCCAGATTACAAAATTGATGCAAACTATTGATAGCAAATCTAGTTGATATGATATAAGGAACACAAAAGACCTCAAGACCATTGATTTATCATTTTATATGGAACCACCACAATTTCACATTATGTTTTCTGGCCCGATAGGAATTATTATGAGAAAAATGCTTTACTTAAGTCAGCATAGTTTTATCGTTGTGGTATTATGAGAAAAATATGTTAGTTCATAAAATGTGTCAATTTTTGTCTCCAAAACTATGCAAATAGTGTATAAATACTTTTTACCAAGCAAGCTTCCCAATGAAAATGTCAAACATACAGTTAAAAAAAAAGATTTGGCAGTTTATTCCACAAAATTTTTCACAGTTTTTTTTTCTCCTTTTATAATAGTGAACACCGTTTTATTTAATATGATTATATAAAAAATTCTCCACCATCGGTTGGGTTTTATAACCAACTTCAAATTCAATTTACACAAAGTTTGTGCCCTCTTACAATTCACTCCAGCGTCTTAATTTGTTTGACCTGATTTCTCACAACCCCAAGTTTCCAGAGACCTGTAGTGAAATAACCCCCCTGCCCCTACCCTGTCAAATGGAACTCAATAATGTATTTAACCTGCTATTCTCTAACTGGACTGTACCACCGATCATGAGGAGGAAGCTCAGGGTTTGAATCTTTGTCAGGTGTGCCATGAGTATATTTTCCCTCTCACTCCACACAAATGTGGGTACACTTCCTCAAAATTCAACCTTCCTTGTACCTAACACATTATCATAATTAGTACATAAGCATATAACACAAAGAGGTAGTTAGTCGTGGTGCTAATTAAAAAAAATATGATGTATTAAATAAGTGTGAGGAAAAAACATTTATTAAGTAAAAGCTTCCCGTGATTTATATTAACCTCACATCTGTGAGACAAGAGGTCCCAGGTTTGACTCTTGGTACACACATACACAGTCAAAAAAACTCTCCTGTACCTTCTTTTAAAGATATTTTAAAATTATGTACTTCAAATGTTAATAAGTTTTTATTTAAAATATTTTTTAAAAATTAAAAAAATTAGAGGTTTATTTTGGATTCACATTTTAATACCCGCCATTTAGTTAAGACTAAGCAGGAATGACGAAGGTAGAATTGTGAGGAAATGTACTTGCATATGCATCAANAATGACGAAGGTAGAATTGTGAGGAAATGTACTTGCATATGCATCAAGGAAGTTTGGGGGGGGAAAAACCAACAAATACTTGAACCAGGATTTGAACCTCAAACTCCCCTTCAGCAGACTAGATGAACTTTGACATTTGATGGTTGTTAGCTTAGGAACCTTGAAAGTTGATTATCAATTTTAGTTTGGTAAGCTTTTAAAAAAAAGTCTTATAAAAAATACTTACCGGTACTTACAATGAAGTGAATCTATGATTATAGTCTCCAAGTGTAGGGTTGTAGGCCCTACACATTTTATTTATTGTAACTGAATCAAGATACTTGAATCGCAACTGGACAAATTATCAAATCAAACCAATTACATCTAAAAAAGTCACTAGTTCTACTTTAACATATTGTCTAGTCATGTTATCTGCAGCTGCCACTTTTGATAAATATTAACAATGGTGACCCGCAAAATAATATGTATTTCCTAAAACACTGTTTTAAAAACTATGCTCCACGGATCCCATTGGCTCCGGCTTAGTTCACTCACGCTCTGTGGGGCAATTTTAGAATATTCTTTATTCATTTGTTTGTAATTTAGATTACCAATTTTTTTCAAATCTGAATAAAGGTCATTTGCCAAAGGCGTAGCCAGAACATTTCGCATTCTCTATTTGTTTTATACTTTTATAATTGTAAAATTTAACAGCCATTATTGAATTTTAATAATATTGGTTTAAGAAATTTCACGAGGGTTCCAGTATGTTTGTTTTTTCTGGTAAAAGGGTTCCTTCGCTCTAAATGTTCGGGAACCCCTGTTCTGAAAGGTGCTCCAAATATATATATATATATATATATATATAAATAAAATGTACATCTCATTTTATCATCTAAATATAAAATTCTCGTGGGTGGCCGAACAACAGTAATTACTCTCTCGTAGAAACGACGTTTTATTCTAATAATCAAGATGTGTCAAGGGCACTATGAAAGGAAGATATTGATTCTACTTGTGCCTTGAATTTCGATCCACAAAGGTAGCCCCAGCCTGTTTATACAACCATTAAAAACACACATCTCGAAGAAAATAAAAAAAGCAAACACAAACCAAGACAGAAGCGAAAAACATTCACCATCAGAAGCGTATCGGCGAATACTATTTCTATTTCATCATCATAGCCAACACAGCAAAAAATATAAATAATAATAATTAATAAGCCACACCTTGGTTCATTCAAGCGTTGATATATTAACTTTAAAAAAAAATCAATTTACTGTAGATTGTTGAAGTTAAAAAAAATAATTAAATAAAAAGCTTTATAGATTAGTTAAGTAGTCATAAACTATTGTGTTTAAATTGTTACTAACACCTACAAGTTTTTTAAGAGCACACATAAAAAAATAAAAAGTTTTATTTATACTTACTTTTTTTTTCCTCTCTCTCAATTTAAATTTATTTTCAAGAATTATGGAAAAACCTACCAGACTCAAATTTACTCAGTGAAGTCACAGCTCAAACTCAACAGACAGACATTCACACAAGTTGTTCAGACCACACCTACCTTATTCCCCANCCCCCTAAAAAAAAAAAAAAAGAGAGAGAGGGAAAACCAAGCAAAAAGGAAGAAGAGGAGGACTGATTTCATCCACAATACCTACCACATGATGAATAATGTAAAAAGTAATGAAACTAGCCTGTGTTTGTGAAAGGAGAGAGAGACAGGCTAGGCTAGCAGCAGTGTTGTTAGCACATTCCCAGCATTCTCATGAATAATCACTTACTTCACTTCTCTGTGGCAAGAGTTGGCGGGTGTTATGTGACTCACCAAGTACTGGCCTTGTTGCCAGGCTGGCAGAAACTTGGCAACAGTGCGTGGGAGGCAAATGAAGAGGGGAAAAGAGGGGAGGGGGGGAAGTAGACTGGATGGCAGCTGTGTAGATAACAACCAAACTAAACTGGGTCTTCTTGTGTTTACATTAAAGGAAAACTCACCCAAACATCTTTTTTAGGCAAAACTGTTTTTTTTTAAAAAAAAAGGTTGTTGCAATGTAAGCAACTGACTTCCCAACATGGTCTGGTTCAAATCCAGGGCAGGTGGTTAAAATAAAAAGTATTGTTACTAAATGAACTATATAAAGTCTTGTTACTAACTTAACTATAAAAGAATTAGCACAACAAAACAAGTAATTATTTTATGACACAGTTATTGAAAAAAAAAACACCACTTCTTAGCCAATAAATTAATTGATATAACTGGTTGACCCACATTTATCTACAATGCAATCATACCCGATATAAATGTTAAAATAGATATTCATATTTAATTTTTTATCAAAATGATATAATACTACAATAAATGTGTATTGTAACTTTGACTAAAAAGCCATGACATTTGCTCTGGTTCTGTTAGGTACCTATTTATTTTGATTCCATTTTTAATCAATTTGGTTCACTTATTAGTATCAAGCCAATTGTAGACTTCACGACCTTTTATGTGTATCCGTCCAACATGATACAAGTTTGGCTGTTAAGTGTTTTAGTCCTATTATTAAAAATATTATTTTATGGTTCATGATAAAAATATAAAATTGTAGAATATGAAGCACCAATAAAAGAAAACTAAACCCAACCACACAAAGTACCTACTTTTGCATAATTTCCTACAGTTCTATCATACTTATTTAATTAAATTTTATAACATGCTTAGTATACACTATTTCATACACAGTGATAGACAATGTTCTGCACTTGACACTCACCATAAAAAAATAAGGTTATTAATCAAATAAATAATCCAATGAGCCAAAAGATGCAACTAGCTACTTTGGACAGTCACCCATAAATTACATAACCGGCTACGCTTCAAGACACACACTTAAATTTTAATGTGAAATTACTTTTTTATTGTATTAATATACCCTAAGACACTTTTATAGTTAAAAGAAAAAGTAGATGTTTAATATATCAAAACCTTATTTCTTCTATTGGCAAATTATAAAGCTGGGTAACTGAAACGTGTATTCAAAGACAGTAGGACTCCTAGAAGATAATTTAACTCATTTAAAAATTGCCCAAGATGAAGTTTAGAGCTAAGTACAGCTAACTCGCTTGTAGCAATATTGCACAAATACGAGGCCTTGGCAATAAAATAAAGGAAGTAGATGATGATCCATAAACAGGCGTCACACTGGGAGTGGTCAGCCATGCCGTCATACTTTACAAATAGATCTTGCCTCGTTCCTACCGTAGTGACAGTTATAAAACCTCTTTTAAGGATCACCGGGTTTCATTTTAGACAGTTATGGAAGTAAATGTCTGTAATTAACCCAAATTAAAACCGAGAAAGTACTGGGTAAACAAACCACACCCTTTGAATAATTTCCTAGATACCATCTCACCTTTTTTTAAATAAAATTTACATTGTACTTGTCGGATAACAATTTAAACAGAGTTCACAATGCAGGCTAAATCAATGTGGAACATAAGTAGCTATTAAACCGGGTCATATTTAAATTATGGTCCAAGTTGAATTAAAAAAAAAAATAGATGTAACAACTAAAAATTATCATTATTAATCAATTAACTTATATATATATTCATGGTGTGTATCAACTTGACCAATGAAATTCCCGACTTTTTCCCTGATTATTTCCTAAATTTCCCGACTAAAAAGTATGTCACATCCTTCTAATTCCCCACCTCCCCCCTCATTTTTCTATTAATCTTTTTTTTAACATTGTTTATTAGGAATTATAAAATATATTACACAGCTATAAAAAAATCTACAGTTTGAATAACATTATTATTTACTGTTTTAATGATTATTATATTTCATATTTTGAGTAAAACCACATTTTCCCAGATTTTTATTGTAATTTACCAAATTCCCGGCTAATTCCCGTTTTCCCTAATTTTCCCGGATGGTAGACACCCTGATATTATAGTTTTGTACTGGTTAACTCAAGTGTTAATTAAACCAAGTAAACAGATGATTTATTATTTGTATATCTCTATCTATATTATTATTCATTAGATATTGAATGGAGGATAGAAATGCAAGGCCTACCTACACACTTACCAGAAAACTGTGGGCTTCAAAAAGTTCACAATTAAAAATACCCCAAAAAAAAACATAAGTGTGAAATTATTTATTCTTTCTTCTTTATATATATTTGTATTCCCTCCTCCTTGTTTGATATTAGCCTTGGTCTTCAATTAAGGAGAAGGGAATAAACATAAACACAAAGAAGATATGTTATCATTTATTATTCTCTCTTATGCTGAAAAAGAAGAGTGATGTAGCTTGAAAAATACATAATTATGTGTTTTGTTTGTGTTTTAATTGTGAACTTTAGGACCTACAGTTTTCAGGTAAGTGTGTAGGTCTTGTCCTTCTATCCTTTTAATGTTCAATTTAATACAAACGTTTGGCGCAATTTTACATGTATAATTAGACAGTAAAGTATGTTTAGAGCCCTGTCAA
Organism: Timema genevievae; assembly: GCA_902155825.1. NCBI lineage: Eukaryota > Metazoa > Arthropoda > Insecta > Phasmatodea > Timematidae > Timema > Timema genevievae. Next base: position 312,052 of record CABFWO010000437.1, on the reverse strand, counting down.
AAGCATAAATAGGATGACTATAGAACTCCCACTATAACATTTTCTGACTTTTTCAGAAAACATTTTTCAATTTCCCCTACCTCGACGGTTTACTAAATTTTTCCGTTTATTACTTTGATCGCATGTTTTCCCTGCCTCTAGCCAACATGATAAATCTAAAAATGTGTCCAGTCTTAAGAAATATTAATGAACAAACCATTAGATTCTAAAGGTATCGACATTAGTCCATTTCCTGTGTCTGCACTTAATGTTATTCTTTACTAGCTAAGTGTCCTTTCATTCAGTTTCTCCCTTTTATGTGTTTTGGGTTCCTCTTTTGGGAAGTTACTTGAGCGCACTTTCCTGACGAGTTCCGATAGAATGAAACTTAGGCCAAGGGAATGGGCAATAACTATCAATTTTCTTATAAATACGTAGCCATTACTTCTTTGTCCAGCGGCAGCAATGTAAATTGTGTTCATTGAAAAAGACATCTTATGTTTGTTCCCTTTTTAGTTTATGTCCCTCTTCTTCCATTTATAACAAAATTTACTACAAAAAGCAAAAAGAGATTTTCTTTAAAGAAATATATTATCATTAAGACTCATTAGGTCCAGTTTTCAAGAAATTGTGGTTCATTCTTAGGACTATGAGAGTCATTGGAAACTTAAAATAAATCTTATTTTATAGTTAAGTGTAAATAGCCAAAGCTATATTAATGGTAATTACTTCAGAATGTTATTTTATAGTGCTTTAAACACAAGACTTGGATAAGAGGACATACAATGACTCAAATAACAGGAGAGAGATTGACTCATACTACAGGAGAAGATCGACTCATATTATAAGACAAACAACTCACATCATAGGACAAACAACTCACATCATAGGACAAACAACTCACATCATAGGACAAACAACTCACACTATAAGAGAAAGATCGACTCATATTATAGGACAAACAACTCGCACTATAAGAAAAAGATCAACTCACATTACAGGAGACAAACAATTCACACTATAAGAGAAAGATTGACTCACATTACAAGACAAACAACTCGCACTACAGGAAAATATTGACTCACATTATATGACAAACAACTCGCACTATAAGAAAAAGATCGACTCATATTACAGGACAAACAATTCACACTATAAGAGAAAGATCAACTCACATTATAAGACAAACAACTCGCACTACAGGAAAATATTGACTCACATTATATGACAAATGACTTCCACTACAGGAGGGATATAAACTGAACTATGGGAGTGAGATCAACTCACATTACACGAGAGAGATCAAATCACACTACACAAGAGAGATCGACACAGGACAGTGACACACAATACATAGACATATACTCATATCACAGGAGGTACCGACACCAAACCAGAGGACAAACATTAACTTGCACCCCTCATCCCCACCATATTGCTATTAGTACATGACTGGCATGCCCCCTACCTGTTGCCGGATGTAGCTGACAAGACGCTCGATGCCTTGAGGACTGTCCACCTCTCTCTGAAAGAACCTCCTCCAGATGGCTCCGGCCAGTACCCTGTCGTCGCCAAGCAGTCCCTCGTCATAGCTCAACAGAGCAGCATTGAACTGCTGACTCAAGTCGTGGATCTGTTCCTTCACTCCTGCAGGGTTCACCGGCTGACAAAAAGGGGGGTAAATGGTGCAAAATAAGATGGTTTTAAAACAACCCTGTCAAATACCAGAAGGGCCACAATGATAGTTGAAAAATAATTAAAGAGGATCACATTTAAAAAAATCCAGTAGTAAATTTTACTAATTAAAAATAATTACAATTTTATCACTTTACTTTCACAAAAAGAAAAAAATAGGTCACTATACAAAAAAAACACCTTTTCTTTTTAACAAATATTTGAAACCTTTTATTTATTTTAGGTATTTAGGCCTATATGAACCGGCTGATTATATCAGCACACTAGAATTTCTATGAGCGAGAGCGAAAGGGCCTACCAATTTTGCCGGGAAAGTTATTTTCACATACCTTCCAGGGTTCTTTTTACACGCCACAATCTAATTGGGACCGGCGGCTTTTCTTCCCCCCCAAAAGAAGTTATGCTGCGGATTTTTATCTCTAAAGAAAAATCCCGCCGACCCCTGCTGGGCTTGAACCCACTAACAGCAGGTCCTGACAAATGAAGTCCTAAGAAGAGATTTGAACCTCAATCTACCAGTCATTGTGAGTCTAATCTATTGTGATTGTAGCGTCTTAGAGCATGCGGCCAGGCCACCGAAGCTGGTATTAAATACTGTTAACATGTGTCATGTACATTCAAAGGCTTATCATGTTAATGATGGATTATCTTTTTAGTCATGGCACCACAATATGTCGAATAACAGAATAACACGTATGGACAGAGTCAGTAATGAATGGGTGCTGAAGGGAATCCAACAGGTCAATGTGAAATAAGCGTGTTGTGTTGGTTTGGGACATGTTGAGAGGATGAGTGTGGATCGAGTGACAAAGCAAATAGATAAAGATAGAGTGTGTTTGGATCAAAATGAAGTGTTAGTCCATGAAAGACGTTGCCTAAATGTTGTAAATGAATGTGTGAAAATGAGAAACATTAATTTTTTTAAGAATAAAGGTATGGTTACACGCAGCCGACCCGCACTGCATTCTCTAATGATTCGTCCACGCCGGTGCGGTGCGGACTTGTTTAGCCACTTGCATTTAAAAACATGGAAAGCATTCCACTGGAAAAACGCGGCGCGCGGCTCCGTGTAGCTGGTCCTTAATAGAGAATATGTGACTCGGTGTATGGATGTTGTTGAAGCAAAGGGATTATGTAAGAATAGGAAGTGTGAAAAAAGTTAGTGAGGATGGATTAAGTACGAAGTTGTTTTTTGAGCTATATTCACAGTTTCTTGTCTACCATGTAAGGGACCGGCGTGATTAGGTATGTATGTATGTATGTAATCTGTCCATCAACATAACATTCAAACTCCAAGAACTCATCTACAAAATGAAGGGAGTATCACGGTGGTCACTGAAAAACGGTCTTCGTCACATACCAAACTTTGCAATGAAGTCACACATTCGCAAGAAAGTATTGTATTTTTTTTATTGTTGTAAGATTAAAAAAAGTTACTGAAAATTATTCAATTTAAGCGTTTAACATTTATCCATACAAAATAAATACTAAAAAAATACTCTCCCTATGAATAAAACAGCATTGTAGTAGCCACGGGAATAGTCTTTTATGGTCACTTACCAAAACATTTTAACAAAGTCACATTTTGTCTGATTAAAAGATTATTAAAATTAATTATGTTTTTATTTAAATAAATTCAATCAAGTTAACTTAACGAATAATAATATGAAACTAATAGTCAATTAAAACTAACCTTTGGGTCATGAGGGCAGGAAAATATTAAATTTAGGGTCGCGATCAAAAAAGTTTGGGAACCCCTGGCCTAAGGTGTTACGCTCACAAGAGACAAAGACTGCCAATGACGAGGAGATCTGGGTTCCAATCCCAATCGGGTCTACAGAGAGGTTTTTTTTCCAAAATTATTTTACTCTCTCCCTCCACACAAATGCGGGTACACTTCCTCTAAATTCAACCTCACTCTTTCTTAACCCATTAATGTAATTAGTACAGAGCTGTATAAACCCGAGCGGGTACGCACAAGAAAAAGAAAGGCTGTATAGCTTACAACATCAATTTGTGACATTTTTGTTTTAATTTTAGCATATAAACTGTTAATTTACAGTAGAGGAACGAGATTTAGAAATATTATGATCTAGTTTCTTGTGTACAAGAACAATAAAAAACTAAAGGCCGAATGCAAGAACGCCACTAAGTGGACGCTTAGGTGTACCCTTAGTGGCGATGGTTTGCTTGCGTCATCGTAGGCTAGAAAAGTGGGCCGTGAGTATTCTCAGAACTAGACTAACAAGCCAATGTACCTTCTTTCAAATATATCAAAATATATATTAACTAATTTTTACACTTGAAAACATGTAGGTATTAATTTTTTTTTCCCCCACCTATTTTGTGCAATTTAAGTTTTCGATAGGCGCCAAGCCCTGAAACTCTACTTTACTATGTTTCACGTCTAATAAAAACATATTTAATGTTGATCATATTTATTATAACAAAGAATGGGATCTTTAAATATCACTTTATAAACAGATTAATATTGTGGATTATACATTTTTAAAACATCACCATAATGAAATGTTTCCAGACTGTGGCCGGGTCGGTTTAAGTAAAATGCCTCCAACTCCCTTTGTACCCCCACCATTCTTCAACCTTCACTCGCAAACTTTCCGTTTGTTACCTGCTTTTCTCATCTCTTTCTTAGTATCACATTTACTCCATTATTCTACTCAAGATCCTTTCCTTTTCCATCCTCAATTTTTAAAACAAGTTGGGTAAACTTTTTTTTTTTAGTTTGTGTTTTTGTGTGAAAGGCGAGTTTTTTTTAAGTCCACACCACTTCTTACTGCCCATTCAGACAATTCCCAAACATTTTAATTAAAAGAGTTCATAAGGTGTAAAGTAGAAATTAAAATAGCTCGTGTTAACCAAACTAATATTATTCGACTGAACAATATGCCCTCCCTCCTCACTCTTACATTGTCCTATACCAGTGTTCTGCGGCAGAATGGTGTACTTCAGCGGCAAATTAGTGGTGTGCTGCGCGGCCACAACCCAGAGCACAAGGCATCGCTGTTCAATAGTAACACAAATGAAGTTGGTACACTTGTGCCATCCATTGTCTGCATTTCTTACTTACTTGTACTTGTTTATATTTTAAATATATCTGACAAAATCTAAAAATTTTGCTTTCAAGTTTGAGTTGTGGTTTAATAATGGTTTGAATGAAATTTTTCCAAATATTTTAGAAACGAGCACAGGAAAAGAACTTCAACCTTTAATCTTGGAACATTAGTAGTTCAGGGGAAAAAAAAAAGTTTTTACTTTCCTGATTTACAGTACAACTGTAGGAGTGGGTGCCTGCTGAGGCGGTGCATACCGAAAACAAAAGCGTGCCGCATGAATGCAAGGCTTGTTAAGTGTACCGTGAGTTTAAAAATGTTGTGGAACACTGTCCTATACCACTGTCAACAACTATAGGGCATCCACGGCAGAACAAGTGGTATCTGACAGCTAGAGGTGGTATGTGACAGCTAAGGGTGGTATCTAACAGTTAGAATAAGTTAACATATATCCATTCACCAAACCAAATGATCTAAAGTCTGTTCATGATAGGTTTTTACCTGGATGACAGTTCAAAAATCATATGTTTATGTTTTAGATTGCCAACCTTTGTAAAAGATAACGGTTTTGTTATAATGGTTAGGTTTTTTAGTTACATGTTGTATTTTACATTTAAAATAACATTAAGTAAGTTTTATTACACTGTTTCATAAATTTTAATAACTTCTTTTTACCCACCAATCTGAAACAATATTTTAAACATAATTAAAAGTACTTATTCTCCATTTTGGAATGTATTCTATGATGTGTAATATAGCGCTATATTTATACCTTTTAATAAAGACATCGTATTTACTTGGAAAAGAAAAAATATTTGTAATTTTTTACATGTATAATAAATTATTTTATGATTATTTTATCATATTTTGAAATATTTAACTGAGTAAAATATTTTTATCCAATGTATCATTGCAATGAACTTGTTTCCGTCACGTTCAATCACATGGTTTAAATTCGTCGGTCGCCATTTTGGTGTTATGTTAGTTAGACCGTTTGTGAAAGTGATGTGCATAATAATTTTCTTTAAGTGGAATAAAACGATAAATAAGCTTTGTGTCCAACCTCAAATAAATATATAAGTAATATTAGCCTAAATTTATGTGGTTAACTATTACCTTCATACATTAGGGACTATTTCTAGTAAAATTTTGAGCTGTTATCCAAATAAACTTAGGTTGTGAATGTATTATACAAGACCATATGTTGATTTGTTGTTACTTTTGGCAGTCAAAACATTCAAACCAACAATTTGTTTTAAATTATTGACTATTTTTACGCTATTGAAACAAGAACTGTTTGGATGTTTCTTTTTTGTGGTAGCGGCGTCTGTGGTTTACTTAAAAAATAGTTCGTAAACTAGAGCTTCTAAAATGAATCGTGCTCTCCTGAAATCAAGATGGGAAACCAGCGGAAACAGGGGCAGTTTATGACATCATACAAACTGTCTTGTGGTTGTGTTCATGCGTTCTTTACAAAATAAAAATGTTAAATTTTGAAATTAATATTTTGTATGGCTCTCTCTTTAAGTTATAAAAATTATTTATTTATTTTGGTGACCAGTTATAACAAACAGTATACAAGTATCAATATAATAATTTTTAATTATCATATTGCCACAAGCACAAAAAAAAACCTAATAGTTTTATGAAAATATTTTGTTCTTTCATTGAGTTACGAAAACGCCAAATATACAAGAGAAATATTATTAGAATCATTTGATCACTTTTTAATGATAATATACTGTAGTATTATTAAGCAAATAATTATTTAAGAATAGGTTGACATCAGTGACTTTCAGTCAATATTTGCAATAAAGAACCTGCTGTTAGCTGTCAGTTATTACCACACTGTTAAGATAAAGAGTCCTCTGTGTTGGACTTGCATAGAGCCAATATAATTATGTTAAAGGATACAGAGAATTGGACTGTTGACCACTTCCCATTACAGGGATGATAACTGTTGAGGAAATCAGTGTCTCAATCTCACATTATAAATAAAACAAAACCTTTTTCTGGATGTATGTCTAGAAAACTTTATAATGTTCAATCCTTTAAGTGATCCATTTTAATGAGAACTTAACATGACAATCTGGTCTTTATTACAAATAACAATTTAAAGCATTATATTATAAAAAATAACAATCTATAGCTATGTTATTCCAAATAATAGTTTATATTGTCATACTCTTTCAAATAATAATCTAAATTTTCACACAACTTCAAATTACAATATATAGCCTCACACTATTTCTTATCATCTATAGCCTCACACTATTTCGAATAACAAAATATATCCTCACACTATTTCAAATAACAAAATATATCCTCCCACAATTTCAAATCACAATATATAGCCTCACTACCCCACACCATTTCAGATCATGTATAGCCTCATACTATGTCAAATAATAACATATATCCTCACACTATTTCAAATAACAAAACAGAGCCTCCCACTATTTCAAATCACAACCTCACTACCCACCACAGTTTCAGATCATGTATAGCCTCATACTATGTCAAATATTAATAATATATTCTCATACTATTTCAAATAATATAGAACCTCACAAACTATAGTCACATATTCTATTTTAAATAACAAACTTAAGTCTTATGCTATTTATAACAATTTTTCTCACTTGTGTTTAATGCCATGACCAAGTTTCAAACTTTAACCTCTCCATCATCAGCAATCCAGTATATTTCAAGCTTGACACGGTATACTTCCTTCAAGATAATATTTGGTCAAATAAACTAAAATGAGTTCTCAAAATAGATTTAGCTTTGAATGAACTTAATATATTATGTATAAAATAGTTATTAAGTTGTATATATAATGGTTATTAATTTGTTTTCAAACTTCCAATATATGTAATGTGTGTTGTATTTAATCTCTGGTTAACTGGAAAAAAAGGCTAACCAAAACTTTAACTTTACCAGCTCAATGAAGGCTAGTATTTATATTATATTTCATTTCCTAATACATCCTTGTGTTTTTTTTGTCCATCAAAAAATCACCTAGTTTTTCAAAAATATACCAAGGTATTTCATGAAATTTAATGTCATAAGAAAAAAAATTAAATTCCAAAACATTTCCTTTGAAAATGTGTCCGAATTAAAAGGGGGTGGGGGGGGAGGGAGGAGTAAAGTCTCAATATTTTTTTTGGGGGGGGAAGCGGGTAGTTAGTACACCTGACTGGCATTCAAACGGTGATTTCACCGTCATAGGTAGGCCGGTCTATTACGAAAATGACTTTTTATACTAATGGTCGCCAAACTGTTGATTTCGAAGTCCCAGTTGCTCGCAGTCTATTTGTTAGCTCATTCAAGAATATGTTTTGTGCTACAGTAGGGAAAACTCCATTTACACTGAATGATAGCAGAATTATCTCGGTGAACTTTACCATTACCCTAGATTTAAAAAATTAATACGTTTGGAAGAAGGTACAGGAAAGGTGGATAGAAACCTATAAAAGGCGGACAAACATTTTATAAATTTATTTTAGGTATTTTCACACACCTTCTACTATTCTTTTACATATCACAATCGATGGATTCATTTCCACTCTGAAGTAAGTTCCGCTTCGAATTTTTATCGATCAAGAAAAAATTGTCGACCCCTGCTGGGTTTGAACCCACAAACAACAGGTCCTGAGATGATCACTTTAAAATAAGAACATACACGTCAACTAAAATGCTACTAAATTTCTGATTTTCATTTCTCATTAATTTTACTTAATTCAACAGCTCTTTAGTTCAAATCTTAAGTAGAAGACTTCAAACGATTGCCGAGAGAAAAGGATAAATTAATAATTGTGTTTATAAGTTTTTTTACCACACAGATGAGTTTACTACCACCACCACTTCAATGGGACAAAATTCCCTATAGTCACTCTTAACTAAGCCCGCCATGAGGAGGGAGGGGGGGTCGAGAGACTAATGATAGAATGGTATCGGCCCATGATCCAGATTCACAAGTTTACCAATATTGTATAAGATGAAAAAGATACAAATTAAATATGAATTACAAGCGATAAAATGTCTATTATTATTATTATTAGCACCGCGTCTTACTACCCGTTCGGGTTATATGCACTTACGCTAATGTGTAATGGTAGGGTGATTGTGAGATGAAAGGGAGGACCTACAGTTTAACGTGGGATTCAAACCACGGTGGAGGCCTGGCATTCCTCACATTCACAAGTTGTGATTAATACACGTCTTGTCAGAGGTGAAGGAAGGGTTTGGGCAATCTGATAAATCTGTGAGGGGACCAAGGATTGAACTCCGGACCCCCAGCACAGAAGTCTGACACCTTACCCCTAGACCACCAGGTCACCAAAATGCCTATTAATTCTAAAGAAAAAGTGTGCATACCCAATCCCACTAGATGGAATTTCCTACGTGGAACTTTCTGGTATTTGTCACAATTATATCATTAGTTTGGTCTAGTCTTGTCCCTTGTTTCAAAGTGTTTGGAAATCTCATAGGTTCTTTAATTTAGGTAATGAAAATAAATTTAGCCCACAAAGAGAGTCGGGCAGTAAATCAAGTTCGATTTAAATACTTCATCATGTGCGGTACATTTAATTGTTCAGTTAAAAGACATATACATTTTCATTTATTGCTTTTATTTGGTAAAAGTGACGACAAAGTAAAAAAAAAACTAAAGCCAGGAATTGGTGTAGAAACAAGGAAAAGGAAAAGGGGGTGGGGGGTCCTTTTATGCAAAGAACTTGTCCCTCCCTCGGGATAAACTTGTCACTTTTAGATGTATCTCGATCCCTTAAGATATTCTCAACCACGAAGCTCAAAGATGGCTATGTATCAAACTATAAATAACTTCTATAATCATTCAATTTTCAAGAAATTAATGAGACAGGACAATTCTAAACAGCTTCAAGAGACATTTAATTTTCAAAGATTTTCCAGACGAGGACACTCCAAATAGCTCACAGAAGAAGAGTCTGATTTAAAAAAAAATTCCAGATAGCCCGTGTAAATATCTCCTAGACATTTGATAGGGAATAGTCCACCAGTTCCTCAGAAATCATTCTTTTATTTTGCTAAACGCCCCCTTGACAAATAAGATTTTGCCACATCTGAAGTCGAATATTACAAAAAGAGGGGGCCCCGCACTTTACCCCTGGTACTGGGCCCGGTTTGAGCACCTGGCAGGCCTGTTCTTAACTGCATATAAGTCAGAGAGACACCTTAGTTCAGCCAGTGGTGTCTGTCCATCGAGTTAAGGTTATCGGGTTCGGTTCCAAACACGCCAGAAAAAATCTCCCTGTTGGTGAAAAGGGGGTTTCCCCTAATGTCTGTGAAAGGATCCACATGAACCCACCCCAAGTTTCTTGGCCCGGGTGGCAGTGTCTGACCACATGGCCTCCACCACAACGTTGCGGGTGAACCTGCCATCCTTTCCTTCCGCCATGACCCGCACCAATGTCATCCAAACGTGCAGTTCTGTCACCAAGAACCACGAGAAGAATGTGTCGGATAGCTTGAACTCTGAAACAGACGATTACACAACAAATCCTAAGACCTCAGCCATGGTCAGGAGCCAAGGTGGTGTATCCCTGATTATATGTATATATATTGTTTAGTATCGCATTTTACTACCTGTTCGGGTTCTTACGCCTATGTACTTAGCTAATGGGTTAGGGATGAGCAAGGTTGGACTTAGAGGAAGGGTACCCACATTTATCCGGAAAGAGAGAGTGGGAAGCCATCTATGGAAAACCACTCTCAGTACACCAGACGAAGATCAAACCGTCATTTCCCTGTTATTGGCAGTTTATTTTATTTTTACCACTGTGTATTACTACCTGTTTNGTTATACACATATGTACTAGTTATTCTAATGAGTAAGGGACAAGGAAGGTTGAATTTGAGAAAGTGTACCCGCATTTATGTGAAGAGTAGAAAACCATTTAAGAAAAACACCCTCAGTACACTCGGCCGGGATCGAACCCTGATATCGTCTTCTGCAGTCTAGTCTATTGGGAGAGTAGCTAACGCCTTAGATCATGCGGACAATGAAGCAATAATATCTAATTAAGACAAAAATAAACTTGAAAACCAAGACTTTGAAAACCCACCATGCCAAACACAAAGCCTTGACCAAGTTGTGTTTGAAGCGATGCACAAAAACACAATGCTATTCAAATAAAAAATAAAAAATCACATGATACAGAGCATCGAAAAGTTGTATTAAAAGCATGAACATGTTTTTTTTCACCATATGATAAAAAGTCTGAAAGATACAAACAGTCCCTAAAATGTTGCAGGTTGGAAAATGTCATTACCGACCAGTTATAAAAAAAAACAGATGTGATTCAAATTTGAAAGAATTTTGGAAATGTATATTAAGTGATTTTTAAAGAATTTAAACTAAACTAGTGTGTGTGTGTATATATATATATATATATATACCATTCACCCCATAGCTCTAATTTTAATTTTTCCTTTATTTTTAAATAAAACTTCTAAAGGCTGTGTGAAAAAGCTAAGGATCTTCAATTTTGAATCAAATTAACCATTAAATAGTAGTACTGAAAGATAAATTCATCATTAGGAAGAAACCACTTTGATAGCCGAGTGGTCTAACATGCTACTCTCAACGTAGACTAGACTGCTGATGGTGGGAGATCGAGGTTCGAATCTTGGTCGAGTGTACTGAGGGAGGTTTTCCCTAAATGGTTTTCCACTCTCCCTCCAAGCAAATGCAGCTACACTTCCTATAAATATAACCTTTCTAATCCATAAAACCACTAGCGTAATTAGTAAATAAAGGTATAACCCGAAAGGTAGTAAGACAGGGTGCTAAAAAAAACTTGTTAGGATCTAGCATTTTAAGAAAAAAATAACTTTTGAACGATACAGACTTAAAACAACAATGTTATGGAAGTACCCATTTAATTTGACAATAGTCTGACACCTTAGCCCAGTTGGTAGCGTGTCTGCCTGCTGAGCTAAGGGTCCTGGGTTCGATTTCCGGCACTGCTGAAAATCAATCATTGGTGAAATGTGGTTTCCCCTTTTACAGTGATGAATTAATGGCCGATAAACTAGTTTGTCTTTCACCTATTTAAGTTAGCTTACAAACCATGTGTGAATATATATATATATATATAATCATAATATCATAATAATCATAATATATATATAATAATATATATAATAATAATCATAATATATATATATAATCATTCAGCACAGAAAGTGCACGTTGAATACCTCAAATTCCAGTAGACCTTGAATTTTATCTATTACAACAATCTCCGTTTATAATTCTGTCTGTTATGCCATGGATTCGGATATATCGCGCGTCTTTCTTTATCCTCGTACATTTGAAAGTTAGTTTCTCTAAAAAAATAAGATCTTAAAATAAAATTTCCCCATAAAAAAATTACTCACTTTTTAAAGAAGTAATTTAATATTTTGGTTGAATATTTTTATGGTTACTTATTGCATCGTTTTATGTGAAAATGAAAGAATTTTCAGAAATAGTGTTTATAAACACAGCAAGTACCTTAGCACAATAGGTACTAAACATTTTGCTTCATTAGTAACTTCCATTGTAGACTGCTTATGTTTGTGGTTCTGTGTTTATCCTACTAAGTAGTTTACTATAAGATGAGTGTTTAATATATTTGATAATTCCTACAGTATTTTAATTAAATAATGGTGTCATCGATTAGGGTTTGGCCAGAGTGACACGCGTGCGAGCGACTGCTTGGCCAAACTGGTGAGCGAGCGAGTGCGTGATTAGCAGATAGCTCTCGATACTTGTTGACGAGGAGGCAAAGGTTCGAATCTTGGCTCAGTGAACTGAGGGTGGTTTTTAATAAGTGATTTATTGTTGTGGTTTTCCCATCCTCTATTCGTGCTAATGGTGATTCTTATTTGTAAAGGCCTACTTTTGATTATAATATTGGAAGTATTTAAGCATATAACTTTTACATATATATGGTTTATGGTCTTACCAATTAAATTAGGCCGTTAGTAGCAAGTATGCTAAACCTATCGATAGTAATAAAAATGTCAAAATGAGAAGTTTTCCTAGCACTCAATGAACCACCATACAATAATATTGCCTAGTGCCTGTAAACTAGATTGTATCGGCTCGAAAGCGCATGCTTGAAAAATAGAAGCAGTTCTATCTTTCAAGTGTGTGTGCCCGGTTGCTCCAGTCTGGCCACCTCTCATTACAGCCAATGTGTTCTATTTTATTTTTTAGTCACTCGCCTGTTCGCTCACCCAGTCTGGCCATACTATTATCTTCAGTTGTCCTGTCTTATAAAGCTGGCCAGACCCCTAACCCCCCAAACTCCCTATACACCATGGACAAACTCCCTATACAAACTAGGGAGTGGTGTTCGCTGAGCATGTCAAGAGCAACTTCAACTTCTACAAAATATTGCTTCCAGAATTTTTCTTTGAAGCAGTGGGACTGTAATGGGGTCAACTTGGCCTCACGAGGACAAACGAAGAGCTACTTTAATGGAAAAGTAACAATTCCAGTTTAGAAAACTGATATTCATGACCAGAGGGTTCGTTGTGCTGATCACATGATACCCTCTATCCGCAAATGTTGACTGGCACTTTCACCGCTAACAGCGGCAATCATTAGGTCAATATAGTTCACTCACGGGCTCCCGCCATGGGTTTTTTTTAAACCGACTTTATGACTGTCAGTAGTTTTATTTTTAGGAACCTGTCTCAGGGCCAACTAACAAAGAGATTATATATATAATTAGGCTTAAACCAATTTTTTTTTACTCTAAAATATGACCTCTGGTTCAAAACATAATCCCTACTTACACTAGCATGTTATCCACCTGGGAGGTGAGACAGGCTCTTAAGATGTCTGGTTTGAGCTGTATTACCTACCTAAGTTAGGTGTAATATATATTCTCTTATTGTGAAGTAGATTTGGTTTTTTACCCAATCAAACAAGTTTTTTAGTTGTATATCAACAGTGGATAAATTCATATATACCACGACAGTCAATAAAACAGAGGGGCACAAAAAGACAAAGATTCAGGGTTCAATATCCAGAACATTGATTTTTTTAAAATTGTTTTACAAGCAATTTAACAGAAGTGACTTCCACGACTATAATTAATCATAAAAATACCTTTTACCCTTCTTGCTTACACTCAAGACTTAAATTAAGCGCCAAACAAATGTTGGATCCCCTCCAGAGAGTTCGCTGGTCAACACACAAAACTTAATACGTACATACTACCCCTCTCGACGCATTAACATCTTAGAAACCTTCTTCGGCGGCCACATGGCCTAAGGTAGGAGTCTGCAATTGGTCGATCTCGAGGAAATTTTCAGTCGATCATGTAAGAAAACTATATTGTTATTAAAAGTCGAGCTTTGAGTCTTCTAAACTTGCAAATATATCAAGTACTTTCAAATAACATTTGAGTGACCAAAATAATCTTGATCTATAATAGTTGGTAATGTTATAAGACCATTAAATGGTTTAATATGAAAATATATATTTTATTTACCCTACACATCATTTTTTTCTGCAAGGGTGGAGACATAAATATATGAGGAAGGTTGAGTTTAAAGAATAAATTTAAGACATAAATTGAATGATCAAGAGACCTTTAATAAGTTTGTAAGTCGATTGGAGGCCAAAAACGTTGCCGACACCTGGTCTAAGGCATCAGTCACTTTCGCAATATTGTAAACTATCTGCAAAGGAGATCAGGGTTTGAATCTTGGTCGGGTGTACTGAGGGTGGTTTTACCAAAATGGTTTTCTGCTATACCTCTATACGAATGCAGGTACATTTCCTTTAAAATTCAACCTTCCTTATCCCTAACAAATCAGCATAATTAGTACATATTATTCATACAACCCAAAAAGGCATTAAGCGGCGGTGGTAAGAAAACCCATACTTTTTTTTTTAAACTTTCTTCGGTGGCCGCATGGTCTAAGGCGCTACTCTCTCAATAGACTAGACTGCCAAAGACAGGGAGATTGTGGCTTGATCCCGGTCGGGTGGTTTATTCCTAAATGGTTTCCCACTCTCTTTACACACAAATGCGGGTACCCTTCACCTAAAACTCAAACTTCCTCATCCATAACACATCAGCATAATTAGGCCTAGTACATGTGTGTATAACCCAAACAGGCATAAAGACACCGCGCTAAAAAAAAATTACTAAAAAAATTAAATTGGAGATCAAACCACAGGCTCCTGGGTCAGAATGGAGCGTACGCCGCACTCATCTTGGTAAACCAATAAATATTTTGTCGGATATATATATATTTTATCGGCCGATTGGGCTAGCAATAGTTATCTGTAAATTAATCCATGTGACTCAAAAGAATAAAAGATGGTAAGTTATTAATGTGATAAAATATCAAACCCACCCCCTCTCGTATCTGATTGTGAATAAACATCGGCCTCCCAGATCAGTCAAATATGTATCAGCCAGTTTGATTCAAAAGTCGCAGTCCTAGATCTGATCCCGGAGGTCAATGTTTAGAACCCAACCAGACAAACGATGGGATTATAATATTTACTCCAATTAAATGTTTACTGTTCTCTCTCCATGAAAGTGCCCTATCCAAGAATTCAAATTTCTTTAAGACAGCAGTTTAAGAAGCAGTTTCTAGCAAGCTGTGGTTTAAAACTTAAGTTTAAATTATATAGCCCGATACCACGAACTCGAAGAATGTGTCCAGGTATACGAATGTGCCACAAAATATATCACAATGTAATATTCAAGCCGTTGGTTACTGATAGCAGAAATTAAATAAATTAAATCTGAAACATACAGTCTGTTCACGCTTTAAAAATAGCAGCAAGCTTACCTTGACAAATTCCACTATGGTGCAGTTTATAAGATAGGGCCAAACTGTAATTGGTCAAGGTAAACTGGGTGTATATAAGTAAATGCCCAAAACTTACCTTTAAAGAACAACGCATAATCAACTTTGTCGGCAACATTTTCATAGAGGTAATACCCAGACACTCTAAGTCTCTAATAAAAAAGTTAATTTTAATTAGATGAAAAATGACACTTGGACATGAGAGAATCGAGCCCAGGACCTTTGGTTTAAGGAACCAATGCTTTAGCAATGACCTATATAGGAGTTGTCCCGTGCTCAGGGTAATTCTTCAGTCAAAGTTTAAGGCTGAGCCTGTGATGGACGTATGTAAATCATCCGCTACATATGAGCAATCAATTAATATCGCCAGCTATCAGATACCACAGTCATCTGCGACACGGGAGTCATGTTACTCCGCCAAGTTTACGACACAAGTGTAATTAAAAGCCAAAACCAAAAGTCACAGGGTTCAATTCCCATGTCCAGATAATAAATTTTAAACATTAATTGAACTGTGGTCTCCTTCACATAGACATTCCTATAGTTTACAATTTGTGAAACTTGTGTACTGATATTCATTAAAATATAAATATGATTGAGTCTAACATAGGCGTGATTTTTTAAAAAATTATAAAATGTTACTTTTTGCTGGGGCTTACTACCAAGAGTGTCAATATCGAACAAGACAACTAATTAGAATGGACATTGAGTCAAGTCATACTACTATGCTCGTTTAACACAATATGGATCTTAAATTCCTATTGGATTCAAACTAGAGGCCTCAAAAGAGGTACATTGTCTTGATGCCCAATGCCTCAACAAACATGTTCACTTTTCTAATTTTTTTAAAAATTCATCAGTTAAGTTAGTATATAAATGTGTGTGTCACATGTACCCCATATTAAGTTAGAATGAAAATAATATAAAAATAAAAAACGAGTGGACATGATTCATAATGCACAAGCTCATGGCTGATAAGAAGCAGGGCTCAAACCTAGGCTGGGTGAAAATGATAAAGCCGTCTAAATGTGATTTATCAAGTTGTGTTTATATTACCAATCATTTACATCTCAAAAATACTAATCCACCTCAACCTTATCCCTGGGATGAAATAAAATAAAAATTACTACACCCTCCTAGGTCGTAACACCGGCTGTTATACTGCAGATCTCTTTATCCTTGTGCCTTTGGAAGGTAACCGGCAGGGGTCGGTCATTAACCATGTGACGCTGATGGGCGTGGGAGAGGATGGGGGATGGGGTTGAGGGGAGCTCTAATATCTACACAGTGCTCTGGGGGGGACGGGGGAAGATTCATAACAATGTAACCTAACACAGATCTTATACTTACATTATAATATTGAAGAAATATTATTGTTCATGTTTTCACTGTTAATAAACGTCTTATAGATACATTTTAGAGTACAGGGTGGCTGCAAAACTTTTATTATAAATTGTCCGACTTTTTCAGGCTTTCCAGGAGGCGTCAATTTGTTTTTTTAATGATTTTCCTTTGTGAGTGGCAATTTTTTCGTTTATTGCATTGATAACATATTTTCAAAAACAATCCTAACAGCTACAAAAGATAAACATTATTATAAGTTATTTTCCAATGTAGTCGATCTTGATGGTCTTGTGGTAAAGTCCTCACCCCGAGGACTCAATATTTGTGGGTTCAAACCCAGCCTGGGTCAATAAATTTTTCTTGAACGATAAAAATCTGTAGCACAACTTCCTTCAGAGAGGGGAAGTAAAGCAGTCAGTCGCATGTTGATTGTAGGCATGTAAAAGAACCCTGGTAGGTATGTGAACAAATCTTTCTCGGCAAAATTGTTAGGCCCTTTCGCTCTCGCTCAAAGAAATTCTAGTGTGCTGATATAATCAGCCAGTTCAAAAAAATGCACATTAAATACCACAAATAAATTATTTTCCAATTTATTTAATGTTTTAAGTGTGTCCCTGTGTAAATGTGTTATAAAAACAAATTCTGTAAAACCACTTTCATGTTAGAATAACATATATTATAGGCAATACATTTTGTTGACATCGAGAAACAAAATTTCTCACTTTTGTTTAGTTGTAAATAATTAGTCAAGTATTTAAATTCCCAAACTTTACCCTTTTTTTTTATTTAGCACCACGTCTTACTACCCGTTCGGGTTATACGCTTAAGTACTAATTACACTAATGGATTAGGAATTGGGAAGGTTGAATCTAGAGGAAGTGAACCCGCATTTGCGTGGAGGGAGAGTGGAAAACCATTTAGGAAAAACCACCCCCAGTTCACCCGACAGATTTTTTTATTTATTTTTTTATTAAATTCCCTGAAATCANTTTTTTTTTTTTTGATCTGTAGCCACCATGGAGTAGTTTTAAATATTTTGTCACAAAAGCTTTCCTATGAAATAATAACATAATTATTACTTTTGAGGTGAAAAGTCAAGTACCTAACACAGGTTGTGGAGAACAGTAAAGGGGGCGGGGCCTCAGGTAAATGTCTACATGGTGTTACATGGTCGGGGGAGAAGAGTTCAGCTAAGAAAAAGCGTCCCATGGTTTATGGATGACCCCTTACGGAGTTATAACATGATTTTCAAAAAAATATTATTTCATAAAATAAAAACAAAAGATTACAGACTTTTAAAACTAATTGCTATTGATATTTGTTGAATTTTTTTTTATGGTGACGTGAGAATGAAAGAATTTTTGAAAATTGTATCTATACATAGGCCCATTCAGATTCGTTTATCATGCTCATTAGTTTTATCTTAGGCTAGATGAGTTCTTAGTCTATTTGATAGGCCTAATCAGTAGGTATTTTATAAAATAATTGCGTCATCGGTTAGTTATACTAGCTTGGTTGTGTAACACGGATCGAAATTCCTAGCCCACAAAACCATGTTGGGGGGAGTCGAATTCAGTAAAAATGTACCGACGCTTGACTCCGGCTTCAAAATAAAGACTTTGGCGTATGTTATTATAACTATATATATGATAAATATGTAATTTTAATTTCATACTTTTTTTTTATTATTTATATAAATATTTGTAATTTGGATTGACAAACTTATTAAAATATAAATTCACAGTTCTAAAGAAGCTTGCCAAGAAGTAATCTGCATTGGAGCATTTTAATGGAGGAGTATATTTGTATTAATAATTAATATACTTTAGCCATTTCTGAAGGAATCGGAGTGTAGGAAAATAGAGGAACCGCCGGAATCGAAGGCTTGGCCTAAGCACTCCACAGCTCTGATAGCCCAAGGAGCGGTGTATGTTACCAACCAACCCTTTGTAATGAAACTAAAAGCGGGCCACTTACTTACTGTCTTGGAAGTATTAAACCATCCCGCACGTTTCATCATCCTCTTCACGAAACCGAACTCGGGCTCATTGGGTGCAAAGGCGACTGTACTTTTGTTCCTCGGCATTATAGGGTTGTTGTAGCCCATACCACCTTGCCATTGTGAACTCACAAGGCTTGGTGTCACTAAACCTTTCATGAATAAACTACTGTGATGGTAAAAGGCAGCATTCTGAAATAAAAAAATACACCCTTATGGCAGTGTTGCCAACTGTACGATCTGGATACTATTTGTGATATAATTTCACTACGTGTACAATCAAATTTCAGGATATTTTCTAAAAGTAATAATATCCTGTGGCCCTGATATCCAGTAACAAATTTTACATTAATTTTTTTTATTTATATGAAAATCGCAGGGCTTATCAATATAATGTCAGAAAGTAGAATCCTACCGATCAAAATACAATCCATTTCAGGTTCATGTACTATCGCTAGAGACTATAGACTTGGCAACACTGCCTTATGGTCACATCAGTGTTAGAAAGGATATCTTTAGTAAGAGAGAACACACTTTTATTACAGCCTACATTATTTTTCAACAAAAACCCATCAGGCACCTTAACTCAGTCGGTAGCATGTCAGTCTACTGAGTTAAGGGTCCCGGGTTTGATTCCTGGCATGGCCAAAAAGTTTTATCATTGGTGAAATGTAGGTTTTGGAGTGCTGAATTGTGAATTAACGGCCAGGGGCTGGATGATGTGTATGTTCCAGATATGAGTATGGTTATAAGTCGTGTGTTGATATAAAAGGTCGGTCCAGAAAGTACACGTTAAATATCTTGAATAAATTAAACGAAAATGAACCAAAACCCAAAACAACACAAACAGGAACACTACTTAGAATTTAATGTAGCCTACAGTCTAATTTTCACAGGCAGGGCCTTTTAGAAAATAAAGTACTTGTATTTTTAAGGCCAAAATTTATGGCATTTTTCTTTTTTATATAACGAGTGCGCGCAAGTTGAGTTTGGAACTGAGGAAGACACTGTGCAAAGCAAACTGGATCGGACACATCCTTAGGAGGAACTGTCTTCTGCACAACGTAATAGAAGGAAAGGTTGAAGGAAAGAGGAACTAAGGAAGGAGGATTAAAATATTGGATGACTTGAAGGAAAGGAGAAAATTCTGGGAGTTGAAGGAGGAGACAGAGGACAGCGCGCATTGGCAGTCTAAGTTCAATAACAAAAGAAATTGACATGTCGTAAGACAGAACACCTAACTTAATGATGATAATAATTTTATAGACATTGGTAATATCTAATAAAAGTGACAGCTGCAGATCACATGACTTGATGTATGAATACATGAAAGTAGACCTAGTAACTTTTATAATTGTCAGATATAAAAAATGGACTGTAGACATAAATGCCCAATAGAGTCTACATATTAAAAAGTAGTTAGTAACGTAGCCTATATTTATATGGCTCTTCATTACGTGTAAATGCAGTAGGATAACACCTTTCAATCACCATACATTTTAGGTGAGCTGCTAAACAATACCTGGAGCATATCTATTCAAGAAACAAGATTAAAGGCGTGTACCAAAGTAGGGGCAGCTCGAAGAGAAATAAAGCACTGAGGTCTTAATGTGTTGTTATTAAAACAAAATATTTTGATTTAATGTTAATTGTTTTAAGTTTATCGGTAGGTTACCCTAACTTATCCTAACCATTAACACACCATACACATGAAGGTTAGGTTAATAGTTGTTTATTTTGTGAGATAAATTTTGCAAGATAAGACCATAGGCTAATCACCAAAGAGTGCTGGGTATTAGGTTGTCACCTTCCTTATTAATGTTTTTACGTAATGTACATTTGACAGTTACATTCCTAATTTTCTATAAATGTGATCTGTAATCATTATAAGCCTAGTGGTGTAAATTAATTTTCGCAAGGCTGTAGTATACCTTATTTTAACGGTTTTAAATCAAGCAAGAGATTTTCCAGTTACTTAAAATTTCAAAACGGTTTTGGGAATTCAATATTTTGTTAACAGGTGGTTTCTTTTTTTAAGTTGGAAAAAAGTCTAGTAAGTTGAAAAAAAAGGGAGAATTTAGACATGGTGTACTAGGTCTTTTGTATGAAAAAAAATAGTCAAACAATTTATAAAATAACATTTATCTTAAACTACTCCCGGTCACGACGTCTTGAAAAAATTCAAAGAATAACACGATGACTAAAAATAAATTTAACTATTTTAAGATCTGGCCTGTATTGGTGGAAATGGAAATATAGTCAGACTTACATAAAGCTGACACGTTACTTACGTTACGTAATTTTATTTGTTCTAATTAAGTTTAAATGAGCAGTAAAACGATGAGCAATTTAACGAAATATTTTGCGATTAACAAACAAGCTGTGTCAGAATGTTGTCTGCTTTTCTATGGAACACCCTATCCCTTTCTTATTGATCTGTATATTTAGCACTTTTCCGCCGTTGTCTGCAATTGATTGGATCAATATACACTATAATTTATATTTAGGATGCATAAATATGAATTATTTGTAAGTTTAATAACAATTTGCTAACCAAAAGACAATAAAAACTATATTATTTCAAATTTGCCTTTGTTCTGCAAACTCATAAAGAGAACAAGGGAAGCAACAGGGTGAAAGCGTCACTTACTTTTGTAATCAGTAAACTCCGCTGACAATTCATTATTCTGATGATGCAGGTGTATTTAAGGCGTAAGATTGAAATTAGATCGGTATTTAATAGATATCACAGAAATATATTACATTTTCGCATTTAATATTCACCTTTCAAACACAAATAAATTGAGCTTTATACATAGAACTTAAGGCGACAGCAGACGGTAGCGCATTCTGCACAGCAGATTCAAGAGTTACTTCAGATTCTGTTTTCGATTCTTCAATAAAATGGTGGATGTAGTGCTTATTGAATAAGGAGGAATCTACCCGATTCACACTCGTGTTTCATTAAATTTATTCGACGGAGCAAGTAAGTAATGATGTTAAAATGTTCTATGTAGTTTAGGTTTTTAGTTTAATATAATATTTTATTAACAGATGTTAGATCAATAGACTAAAACCTGAGGAGAGATGTGTGCTGTTGGGAGGTGACCTTCTCTAAACAGGGACACCTACTTTCATTTCTTTCTAGTTTAGACCTTTTCAGATGGCCGAATATGTATTGAAATACAATTTGTAATTCTATTAGTGAACATGATTGAAAGTCAATTTTAATATAAAGTTTCAATATATTATATGTAACACTAATATAAGAATACATTTCCCAGATGCTGTATTTAAAATTTGCTTGGTAGCTACCAGCTTTTTTAGCTGCAGCTCAGTCCTCACTGCTCTGGCTAGGTAGGGCCTACACTACATACCAGCAGAAATGGGACTTGTTTACTGTCTCTTGGGGCTCTATCATATTTTAATAAATATTTCCATGAAATCTATTTGGCTGCACATTTAAAATAATTTGCTTTATAATGTTATAAATGTATTTATTTAAGGAAGAGACAAAAATAATAAATTTGTTGAAAAGATTTTGGCACTGGTCTTATGAATATTTTTTTTTGTATATTAAATTATCCTCAATCATGATTGTTACAGATGATGATTTTATTTTATTGTGAAATGTTTCTTTTTACAAATGAATTTTATGACATGTCGTCATACGCTTCAACTTTCAGGTTGTGTTTGATCAGTAATAACATTGTTGATTGTAGGGCCTAGATATTTATTTTTTAATATTTCTAATAATTTACTGTTTTCTCAAATATAATGCATTACCAAATTTATTAGTCTCTCATTAATTTAGTTAGTATGTATTGTCGGTTTGAAAGCATTATAAATTGGTACAACGATGCATTTTCTTTGGTGACCTCATTATCTTTTATTTAATGAAAGCGTAGCTTTAAAGAGTATCATAAAATGTAAAATTATGAGTAATGAACCTATTGTTTGTCTGAGACCATATTCTAACATGATTATTATGTTTACATAATATTAGGCCTAGGCTACCTTTATGCCAGTCTGTGATGCTTACCAACATCAAACAACTTTCTAGCTTATAATAATAATTTTAAGTTATATTTAATAAATACATTTCAGATTAATTTGTAGCTTAACCTAAATACAAATGTGTAAATATAATGGCTGTCATGAGTTAAGGCAGAGCTACATATTGTCAAAATAAACATATAAAACAAACATTTTAAAACATCAGGGACATAAACATAATTGAAAATCAGCATAGAAAAAGTTGGAATATCTATAGGCCTAGTTTATTTTGTCAAAATCATTCAAACATACCGTAGTGTTCGTCCACGAATAGGCCTAGGTATATGTTTGTGCATTTTGCTCTTTTTCAAATTTTTATACTTACGGTATCAACATTTTATTTGAATGAATGTAGGCTCCTGATTTGAAATAAAATGTTAAGTTTGTTATAAGTATCTTACCATTATTTATTTACCATAGCCTTCTATCAAAATTATTTGGATTTCCTTTATTATAATGTTTCTAAATGATAATTGGATTGTACATATAGGTACCTTACCTTGATTTTCTTACAAATGGATATTTGAAATAACTTTTAGAAAATACAATGTGTTTTTGGTCAACATTGATAACATTTTACTATATTATTATTATTATTGCTGTTTTATCGATATTGATAATATCCATCAAAAGCTGTAGGTAGATCACATGTCTTGACGTATTGAATAGGTGAAAGTAGATACTTATGAACCTTTTCTAGCTGTCAGATATGTCAAATTTGTAAGAAAACTAAGGTGTAACTAATTCCAGTAAAAGGTAAATGGTGCCAGTTTAGGAGGAATAGGAAAATGAGGTTATTTTGCCGTACAATTCCTCAACAAAACTGATTAATTTTTAAGCAATTCATTAAAACCAATCATCAATGAAATTATTTCATGTGCCCATTTTAACCTACAGACGCCAACGTGATCAGACGAACTAGACTGCCTCACTACTTGTTTACAACTAAGCCTAACACAAAAATATGATAGTTCCAACTTCCTTACTGCTTCCGATCCTTGAAAATGCCGGAAAACTTCCAAAGAACAAATAGGTGGCCGCATGATCCAAGGCGCTACTCTCGAAATAAACTGTCCTACCACTTATGGTGAGATCGTGGTTCGATCCCGGTCGGGTGTACTGAGGGTGTTTTTTCCTAAATGGTTTCCCACTCTCTTTCCACACAAATGAGGGTACATTTCCTCTAAATTCAACCTTCCTGATCCCTAATCCATTAGTGTAATTGATATTAAGCGTATAACTCTGAGTAGTAAAAAACATGAAGAAGAAACTATATCAAATTAGAAAATTGGTTAAAACAAAAATAGTCTTCGAAAATGCTATTTCACAATATAATTAGAGACTAAACACAAATGTGGGAAGAATCCAATGCACAAAGGTGACATTTTCTTCCTTCTTGAATGTCTTCTTTAGTAGAAGTAGTCACACACACATTTACAAACAAATACTGAGTGTGTGTGTGTGTGTGTGTGTATGTGTATATGTGTGTCCCGTTCCTTTCTTATGTGGGCCTATGGTTGTCAGGATGTGTTGTGGCCTAGGATAAGGGGGGAGATATATGATTGTGTGTGTTCATAATTGACGTTCGACTTGGATTTTTGTGGTTTTTATTTGTACTACTATGTATATTACAAATGTGATGTTGATGTGAAATGTTAAAAGATAGCCTATGAAAGAATTTAAAAGACTATATAGAAGCTTGTGGCAGAACGAAGTATTGCAAGGAATAACCAATGGCCTGACTGACCTCTAGGTGAATCCTACATGGTATATGAACCCCGGTACCCTGGGCTCAAATGGTAGCCCTCTAATACAAGTACTGATGATCCAGCGTCCTAACCAGCGCAGCCCCAAAACGGGCAGAGTGACCCCCCTAGGCTCGATGGTGATTAGTCAGCCCTGTTAGCTGGGACATACTACTATTTAACCTGGCTCCTGGCCTGGTTTACAGTGAGGAATACTGACACTTTGTTTATGTTGTCAGCGCATAGGTTCTATTTGTTTACAAGCTAATCACAACACCTTGTAATACTCGTTTTGTCATTCACAATCCAGAGCACAACAATATTAAACAAGCGCGCCTCTCAATTTAGGCTGTGTGACTACAAGAGTAATATTTCGGCAATGTTCCCTTTATCAAATATAAAAGAGGGAAAAGAAAAGCCACTTTGTACAAATACTTTAGCTATTCCATTTTGAATTCGGGTAGAGTTTTACTGATCTAGTCTCAATGCTTTGTTTCTCAAGAAATTAATCGCCAAACAAAATACAGCTGGCCCACTTTTTAGTTTAATTCACTCGCACTGGTGATTACATAGTCTAGCACGTCACTCTCTTGTTAGACTGGATTGCCGGTGACGGAGAGATCAGGGTTTGATTCCCGGCTGAGTGTACTAGATAATTCTCCACTCGCCCTCCATGTAGGTATTTAAAAAAAAATTAAACTCTCATCATTTTTACGATATTAACATAATTGATGTACATAAGTGCATAACCTGAATGGATGATAATACACGCTGGGAAAAAACAAACAAATGACACATTCTCCGTTACTATTTTTTTTAGAACCGTGCCCTACTACTTGTTTGGCCTTTACACCTGTGTACTAATTACACTAATGGGTTAGGGATTCAGAAGGCTTAATTTAGAGTAAATGCGCCCACAGGGAGAGAGCGAAAATCACTTAGGGAAAACAGCCTTCAGTGCACTCGACCGGGATCAAACCCCGATCTTCCTGTCTTCAGCAGTCTAGTCCAACACGAAAGTAGCGCGTTAGACCACGCGGGTTCCGACACTGTTAGCCTAACCTATGTCATGAGGGGCTGCTTGAGGTAATTTTGCATCCGGGTTGGGTTGCCTTTTGGCGCCTCCTCATATAACCAGGCGATAGTAAGAAATGATGAAAATAACCCCCAAACCTCAAGTAACCTTGGCATGATGGGAAAATAATCTTAAGAGAAAATCCACAAATGGTAATCATACTCCAAACGTTTCACTGTGTGATTTTACCAAAACATTTAGGACTACAGAGAAGACTATTAAAAACAAATTTTGTAGACAAGATTCACTTCTTTATTTTTCATTTAATAAAAACAGTATAATATAATGAACGGTTTACAAGATGATGGCAAAAAACAGTTTTAGGGCACTATTTTTTCCAAAATGACGGATGTAAAATAACTTATTAATAGTGAATATTATTAGGTGAGGAGTTAGAGGTTTTCATATCATGCCCAGGCTGCGTTAGGCTAGGTTGGTGCTCTGTTTGGCGTGCTCCTGAAGCTGGCGGCCGCCCTGCCCTTATGCCGTTCCCGTAAGTCCTGTGCTTTTTTAAAAAAACTAATCAAATAAGTTGTATTGTTTTTGCGCCGTATCTTGCTTCCGGCCCAAGCTGTCCACATTACACTAATGGGGTCGCAGCACGTAAAGTAATTTAGAGTTTTTTTTTAAAGTAAAAGAATAGGAAACTCTACGGATAAACAGTCTCAGTATATTTTACTAGCCTAATTTATTTGAGGTTATTAACGTTCACTTTCTGAACCGACTGATTATATCAGCACACGACTTATAAACTAACTTAAATCTAGAACAGACATAACAAGACCCCAGACTTTAATTCATCACCGTGAAGGGGGAAACCCACATTTCACCAATGACAAATTTTATAGGTTATGCCAGGAATTGAAAATGCAACCCTCAGTTCATTATACATACAAACTATCGATGGAGCTAAGGGGTCAGACTCTCCCTCGGTACACCCGGCTGAACTTCCAAGCCTTACTCCCACCCCCGTCACTGGCAGACCAGACTAAATGGGCTTGGGGCTTAGTCTACTTGCTCGCTTACCAATGCAGCCCCGAAACCGTTAAAAACCCATCTCACTGCTGACCAACCCAGCAAACTAGATTGACAATTACACTCAAACCTCAAATAATATTAGAGTGGGGTTTTTTGCATTCCTTACTTGAGAATAAATTTGGGGGCAGTTTAATAGTTTTTTGATTATTTTTTTAAATATGTATAAAACGGTTTCGATGGTCCCATTTCATTATCTTACCGGCCAGTTGAACCAGAGACAGTCCATAGCCTCGGTCTTTAGCTCTTCCGCGCTTTTCTATTGACAGCGGTAGTCTCATCTACATCCAGTGCTCGAAGGTCATGCCATACTCCATCACCCCATCTTAACTCCGTTCTTCCCAGTGGCCTTATTATAGAAATCCTCGTTTGCTGATATAATCACTTGGTTCAGAAAGTGCATGTTAAATACCTCAAATAAATATATTTTGCTTTGCTGTAATGTCTCCTTTCTTAAAAAAATCATTTATCTCAACATTTGTCCTATTATGAGTTCCCCATTTTCTTGCACTGGTCTCAATTACACTGTTTTTATAAAGTAGAATACAGAAAATCCCACCATGATGCAACTCCTATTTAGAGATATATTACTTATCTAAGTATCCATGGGGTGAGACAGAATTAAGTATAGCCTACTTTTGGTTTTATTTGAGCGTCAGGACATAACAATAGCTTTGTCAGAATTAATTTTTGAAAGTAGGAAGAGGAACAAATTAAAATCATTAATTTCCTAGCAAGAAAGAGATGGGAGAAGTAGATAACAGAAAGTGTGCTAGTGAGAGGAGAAGAATGGAAGCAATTAAAGGAGGAAGAGTGGTGGAAGGATCTAGGAAAATGGAGGCATTTTACTAAACTGACCCAGCCACAGGCTGTAAACAGTTAATGATTATGAATTAGTTAGAAAAAGAATTAATGACTTTTCAATCAAGAGAAGATGTCTTTATATTTTGTAAATTTCTTTAGTTTACTACTAGATACAACTTACAATCTCAAAAGTCGGATTTTAAGACAACAGTTAAGATACCTTATCTCGAACAATGCTTGATACAAGTGAGATAAAATTTAATGTGCTATTTCCATTCACAGTCGACTTGCATTTGTCTAGTGATATTGTTTTTCAATTTGTGTTCCGCATAGTCCTGGGGCTCCTCGGAACCCCTCCAGAGGTTCACCAAGACTGTAAGATCTTGGTGAGGCTAGGTTTTCTAAATACCCTTCAACCGAATTAAAATATTGCAACATATTTAATGAAAAAGTAAATATGCAATTCCATCTGTCTTTTAATAGGCGTGGAATGCCAGGCCTCCACCGTGGTTCGGATTCCACGTTAAACTGTAGGTCCTCCATTTCATCTCACAATCACCCTACCATTACACATTAGCGTAAGTGCGTATAACCTGAACGGGTAGTAAGACATGATGCTAATAATAATTTTAATAGGCCAGATACTTGCAAAGATTTTCTGATGCCGCTGTTCTTACTAGTAAATACATTTTTTTAAAGAATAAAAAATGTATTATAGTTTAACAAGTAATGATATTTATTTATAAAAAAAATTTGTCTTTCACTAACTGTTCGGCCTAAATGCATATTTACTTACTTATGCTAATGGGTTAAGGATAATTAAGGTTGAATTTAGAGGAAATTCTATCCACATTTGTGTGGAAGGAAAGTGGAAAAACATTTTGGAAAAATAACCCTCGGTTCATCCGACCAGGATTATAACCTCGATATTCCAGTCCAGTACATTGAGAGAGTCACATCTTAAACCATGCAGACACTGAAGCTAGTTTTATCTACTATTAAAATTAATTTAAAAAATGTTAAATATATATTTTGCCTACATTTCGAACAGGTACTGACATGCAGTCATAGTTATAGGCCTATATACACAAACATATACATTACCCAAAATGTCTCAAAGTTTTAAGTTCTAATACTATGATAAAACCCGCTTCAGTGGCTGCGTAGTTTAAGGTGCTACTCTTGCAATAGACTAGACTGTAGATGGCAGGGAGATTGGGGTTCGAATTCCAGTCAAGCACACTGAGGTTTTTTTTCCCTATATGGTTTTACACTCTCCACCCAAATGTGGGTGAAATTTCTCTAAATTCAACGGCCCTTATCCCTAATACTTTGGAGTAATTACCTGCTTAGGGTCTAACACGTTACTCTTGTGTTGGACTAGACTGTTGAAGACGAGGAGATCAGGGTTCAATCCCGGTTGGGTGCTCTGAGTTTTCATTTCCTAAATGGTTTTTTTACTTTACTTCCACACAAATGCGTGTGCACTTCCTCTCATTAAAACCTTCCTAATCACTAAACAGTTTGTGTAATTAGTACATCCCGAACAGGTAGTAAGACGCGGTGCTAAAAAAAACAGGTAACATCGCTAGGAAAAACCCACAGAAACAAAAAAAACTTGGGGCTCTGCAATAAATTTTTTTCATTTAAACACTTCAGAGAGCAAAGAATTTTAAAACTGTTGGTCCATAACATGCCATCGCTACACCAATACTTTCCTTTTTTACAACAGCTATTTTATTATACACTTAACAGACTATCCACATTCAATCATGCTAATGAGGCTCAGAACAAGGAAAGTAGAATATAAATGAAATGTAACCACATTTGTTTGGAAGGAGGGTTGGAAACCATCAAGGAAAAACACCCTCGGTACACCCATCTGGGGTCCAACTAAACCTATACGATTATTTTTATTTTAAGTTAAATAAGTTGTTTTGAAGAAAAATATATTTAGTTAATTGGTAACCTGAGTTTAGAAGTATTTTTATAGCCTAGCTATCTTTATGCAAAATTAATGCTTGTTTGGTACCTTAAAGTTCACCTTCACCTTTGTGTCTTGTAAGATTTTTTTAGTTAGTTTAGTTTAGTTAGTTTTTCTTGTCTTACTACTCTTCGAGTTATATGCTTAATTACTAATTACGCCAATGGATTAGGAATTGGGAAGGTTGAATTTAGAGGAAGTGAACCCGCATTTGCATGGAGGGGGAGTGAAAAACCACCCCCAATTCACCCAACCAAGATTTGAACCTTGATCTCCCTATCCTCGGCAGTCTAGCTCAACATGACTAGTGTGTTAGCCAACTACGCACCAAGGCTTTTTTTTTAAGCTCGCTAATTAATTTAATTTGTTGATGCCCACAATTTCTCCCCCAAACAAGATTAACATAGTTAGAATATGGTTACATAATGATGAGTTACATACCCTGTGCTCATCAGAAGACATTTTTATTAATAGGTGTTTTGTCCTACAACAGGTGCATTCTTATTGTCAGTAAACTTGAGACCGCCAATGCGCCCTGTGCTCTACCTCCTCCTTCCTAAGCTCCTCTTTTCCTCTACCGTGCCTTCTATGACATCATGCATAAGACAGTTCCTCTTAAGGATATGTCCAATCCAGTTTGTTTTGTACAAAATTGCTAGGATACCCAAATATCGCAAACTACAGTGGGTGGGACATGAAGCATGAATGGAAGAATTTATAACCGTGTTCAGGGTATTTATTGACTGGCAAACCCAATGAGAAGAGACCCTTGGGAGGACCTAGACACAGATGGGAGAATAACATTAGAATAGCCCTGAAATAAATAGGGTGTAAGGAGGTGGACTGAATAGAACTAGCTCAAGATAGAGATTGGGTGTGATGAGGTGGACTGAATAGAACTAACTCAAGATATGAATAGGTTAATGAGGTGGACTGAATAGAACTAACTCGAGATATGAATAGGGTTTAATGAGGTGGTCTGGATAGAACTAGCTCAAGACAGGGATAGAGTTTAATGAGGTGGTCTGGATAGAACTAGCTCAAGATAGGGTAAGGGTGTAACGAGGTGATCTGGATAGAACTATCTCAAGATAGGGATAGGGTGTAACGAGGTGATATGGATAGAACTAACTCAAGATAGGGATAGGCGGTGTACTTTAGTAATCGCGGCAATGAACTTTTGAGTTCCTAATACCATAGAGTAAGCAGGTAATAATACTATAAGAATAATAGTACCCAGCACTTATAAAAGTTAGTAAAACTACTTTTATACGTCAATTCATGTGACCTGGCGAGCAGTAATTTTTTTTAATATCTAGTGTAATTACCACAAGCTTTTTTTTTATGACTTTTTTTTTTTTT
>CABFWO010000437.1:262264-280360 GCA_902155825.1 Timema genevievae | reverse complement strand
TTTTTTTTTTTATATTTCTAGTTAACATCGACCAGCAATTCATCTGCGATACTAAAATTTTCAAAAATGATTTTTATCCCGTGTTAGATTTGAGTGTTTCTCACTTTCTTCTCTTTACCTCTAGTAATTCAAAGAAAAATGAGTTCAAAGACGGGCACCAAATCCGGAAAAGGTGGGAAGAGCGGCGTTGGCAAATCTTATGGAGGGAAGAATCTGCTGCAGAGTCTTTCTGTGGATCAAAATGACGACCCCGGCGACCGATCGGTGCAACAGAAGCCCATGTCTATCAGTATTAAGAGTGTTCCTCAACTCTGTAAGCTACTGCAAAATGGGACTGAAGAGGTGAGTATTTAGGAGTCAGGTAACTTACCATCCTAACTTTTTTTTATCGTATCTTTAGTACCCGTTCGAGTTATACGGGTAACATTAACTACACTAGTAGGATAAGGAAAAGGAAGATAGAATTTCATGGGAAATGCACCAATGTTTGCGCACAGATAGCAAATAAACCCCTCAAGGGAAAAAAACCCCACCCTTAGTACACTCAACCAAGATTCAAACCTCGATCCACCCCCTCATCAGCACTCCAATCTAATATAAGAGTGAGGGAACACCCGCTTTGGTGGCCGTGTAGTCTAAGGCGTTACTCTCATAAATATACTTGACTGCTGAAGACGAGATCAGGGTTTGAATCCTGGTTGGGTGTACCGAGCATGGTTTTTTCTAAATGGTTTTCCACTCTCCCTCTACACAAATGTGGGTACACTCCCTCTAAATTTAAACCTACTCATTCCTAATACATTAATGTAATTAGTACATAGGGTTACAATCCAAACACATATTAAGACATAGTGCTAAGAAAATAAATATATGAGAGTGATATGTTGGATCATTCGACCATCAATTTGGGCTACCCCAACTCATTTTCCATCTAGACCAGGGGTAAGAAACATATTTCTCATTGTAGCCACAAGTGTGAGGCATGAGAAATGAAATTCATCACACCATGTAAGAATTGAGAAATTAGGTCGCTCGATTGATCATTTAAAACAACGCACACTGTTAGAACAAGTTTATGCAAAACATGTTCACTTTGACTACTCATTTACAACTGCCTCATACGCAAAAGATAAAAAAATTGTTCAGATTGAAAATTTAAAAACAATTTAATATGCAACATTACAATCCTTTTGGTTGAAGGCAGATATGAAACTAAGTGTTGGGAAAGGGAGTGAAGGGGAGTATTAGGATGGTAGTGTTGCGTCATTGGGCTGTTCGGAAAGAAGAATGCTCCCAATGATGAACAGGAGATATCAAGTTACAACCAGGACACGTTGTCAAGGAAAAGTTTGATTTACTATAAGAGCTGACAAACTCAAATTCGCCAAATTTGTATATGGCCGATTCACACCTTGTGGTGATTGACGACCGAGTTGCTCACCACGACTTTAGATTAAATGTTTAAAAAAAAATTAAGTTAAAGACTGCTAAATGTATATTAAATAGTTAAAGGAGTGAGTTAAATTGTCCATTTTTTTTTCCGTGCGTCAGATCCAGGACTGTATAGAGTCGGGAGTCCAAAGCACTTTCGGGTTGAGTCTTAAACCCCCTAACACATCATCCAACCCGACCACCCAACGGTCAGGACAACCAAGTTGGATGCGGCTCTACATACCTCCCGACACAACATTCTGACTAGTTGTACTAGTGATCGTGATTTCGAATGTACACCATCTCCATCTCTTTCAAAACACCAAAAAACCGAAAAACCAAAAGTTACAGAATAAAAGAAAAAAATCTGGGCGAAGAAGTGGTTACAAGAAAGAAAAAAGTTCACACACTTAAGATTACTTAAAGAGTTCGATAATAATGATTTCCGTAATTTTTTACGGATGAATAAATAGTGTTTCTTCGAACTCCTCGGTATGGGTAAAACATCCATTGAGAAACAGAATACTAAAAAGTATGCTATAAAAAAACTTTGTCTTCAAGCAACGCTTTTAAATGAATGAGAATGGAACCACAAGCTGTGGAGCAGTTGTAGCAACCATGCTACGCACTCTACAACCTGACAGGTTAGAGGGGGATAAGTCGGGTGGTGCTTTCCATCCAACTTAGGGTTCCGACCATTTTCGTCGGACAACAGGCCTACATACTATACAAACCGAGCGTTGGGTAGTCGGGTTGGATGGTGTGTAGGGGGCATTAAGTCGGAGTTTGTAAAAATTTACCGACTTTTGAAATAAAAACTTATAATACTATAGCACTATATGATAAATATATCATTTTAATTCTATACTTTTTTTTTATGGTCAATATTTGTAATTTTGATTGACAAATGTATTCAAATATACATTCCCAATGTCGAAGAAGCTTCCCACGAAGTAATCTGTATTTGAACATTTTATTGCATCAAATTTGTTATCACTAAATTATATATATATATTATATATTGCATCAAATTTGTTATCACTAAGTAATATACGTTATATATATTATATATTACATCAAATTTGTTATCACTAAGTAATATACATTAGCCACTTCCGAAGGAGTCTGACAGAAAAATAAAGGAGTCGGACAATACTGGCTTTACGTCTATATCCCTTGTCAGATCTTACTACCTGTCTGGACTATCCACGTTTAACTACACAATGGGGTATGAAAGAGAAAGGCAGAATTTATAGGAAACATGATCGCATTTTTGTGGAGGAATATTGGAAAACCATTTAATAAAAACTAAAAACAATAGACCCGACCGAGATTCAAACCCTGACCTCTCTGTCACCAGCCAACCAGACTATACGAGCTTAACTTTTAATTGCAATGACCATGAATGTGAGTGTGTTAATTTGTCTTGAGGTTAATTAAAATTGTTTATGATTAAAAGCTACTACAATTATAAGTGGAATTTGTAAAGTATAAAAGGGTCAAGATTTTTTGAAAGTGTGTGTACCAGGAATAAGAACATAATTGGGTCGTTTGGAAAAGAAACCATAATTGGAACTACAATACAGATTATGTAAAGATAAAAGCAGCCTGACAAGGATTTGAACACCGGTCATCCAGTTTTATGGACCAACTGAGCTGCTCCAGGATCTCTTCCATATCAGGGTGTCGTTCAACTAAGGTGTCACTTTCTCAATAGACTGGGCTGCCGGCGATCGGGGTTTGAATCCCGGTCGGGTGTACTGAGGGTGGTTTAAAAAAAAGTTTTTCAACTCTACGTCCATACAAATGTATGTACACTTCCTTTAAATTCAAACTTCCTCATCCCTAACACATTAGCGTAACTAATATTTTTATTTATTTATGTGGAGTATTTAAAGTGCACTTTCTGAACTGACTGTTTATATCAGCACATGTGAATTTCTATGTGCAAGAGCGAAAGGCCTACCAATTTTGTCGGAGAAGGTATTTTAACATCGGCCTAACTACCAGGGCTCCTTTACGTGTCACAATTGACAAAGGACTGACAGCCTTACTTCCTCTCCGAAGGGTGCTGTGCTACGGATTTTTATCGCTCAAGAAAAATTTGTCGGCCCTGGCTGGGATTGAACCCACTAGCATTGAGTACTGAGGCGAGCACTTTATCCCAAGACCACCGAGGTTGGCTTTAACTGATACAGGAGTGTGCAACCTGAACAGGTAGTAAGACTCGAGGGACTAAGTAAACTGATACGGAGGAGATCCCAGATAGCTTGTTTGGTAGAGTTGTCAGCGGTGCATAGAGCCAGTCGACCAGGTCTCAAATCCCTGTCTAGGTGTCATTTCTCTGTATCTAAACACTCGCTCAATAAGCATGGAATCTGAAAAGACCATGTTTGTTTGAATACAGTATAAGTTTGTTTTAAAATTGTGTTGCCCTCACAACGAGAAAACTATGAAAATATGAGGGTTCCATCCTGAGGCTTGTCTGCTTAAATATTTTATAGCTATTTTAGACACCTTGGCTCAGTCGGTAGCATGTTTGTCTACTGAGATAAGGAGTCCTGGGTTTGATTCCTGTCATAGCCTAAATGTGGGCTTCCCATTTTGCAGTGATGACTTAACTGGCCGGGGGGCTGGGTGTTGTGTCTGTTCTAGATTTAAGTTAATTATAAGTCATAAGTTTATAAGTCTTGAGATGATATAGGTTCATAAAGTGCACGTTAAATACCTCTAATAAATGAAAAGGTTAGTAATTTATATGTCAAATTGGATTATTATTATTATTATTATTATTATTATTATTATTATTATTATTATTATTTAACTGTTTGGTTTCTTTTGTTTACAGGTCCAACAAGTGTTGACAAACGAAATCAATATCATGATGGAATGCAAAATGTGTTTCAACATATTCCGTAGTTTAGCTAATCTCCTGGCTCATAAGAGATTCTATTGCCAAGAACGATATGGTTTAGTGTTTGGGGATTTGCCAGACAAGCGGAACAAAAATAAAGTGGTAAGTTTCTTCCCTCTCATAGCTTCATATTTCTGGTTCAATGTATTTCTTGTTTTTTTTTTTTTATATCAAAGCTCTTCTGATTTTATCTTGTATGAATTTTAAGGAGAGGTATTAAATTTGTGACATATTGTAGAATTTATTTGGGAGTATGAAAAGGTCAGGGTTATCTTGTACCTGTAAAACTGAAAGAACCGGCGGGGTGTGGGGGGGTTGAAGGAATTTTTTTTCTGTACATAAATTGCAGGAAATTATCCCCCTCACCCCCATTCCTTCCCAAACAAAAAAAAAAGTCGCCGGGAATTTTGAAGAAAAATAATTAAAAATATTGGTACATGTATGAATCTAGAACATTTAACTGTGCATGAAGATGGAATGATCTCAGATTACAAACACAGACGTCACCGACATCATACTTCATATATTTGAAAAATAGCAACTGGATACGAAATCAAACCCAGGACTGTAGGACTAAAGCGTCAATGCTCTATCACTGAGCTAACCAACCAGGACCTGTCCCATGGTCAAGGTAATTCTTCACTCATGTTTTAAAACGAAGTCTATGATAGAAGTATGGAAATTCATTGGCTAATTAGAGCTATCATTGATACCACAGCCACTGGAGGCTCTGTAGTCTGCTTTATGCTGATATTTATATAATATTAGTACTGAATATTGTACTAACTGCACCATAAAGCCGACCCTCGAGTTCGCTGGTGGCTGTGGCATCGATCATAGCTCTAAATAAGCCAATGAATGCCACACTTCCATCATAGAGGTTGACTAACTAACTAACGACATTTTTGAGTACGGGACGAATCTTGGGAGGCTCAGTGGTAAAGCTTAGGCACGATCAGCCAAGGGTCCTAGATTTGATTCCCGTGTCCAGGTTAAGGGCTGTGCAATATATCGCAACAAACTGATTTAATATTAACATTGATATACCAATAGTACAATTTCGGATGTAGCAATATATCGTCCACCACGGCAGGGATAACACTTAATGGTTTGGATTTGCTACATTTAGGAAAAGTATAGTAAGAGATAAAGCCTTCAACTTTCACAAGCGCCCTTTCAACGTTAATAATTTATACAGGCTGTTCAGCGACCCAGAAATCAGGGTAATGTAAGGAAATTTTGCTTGGTCAGGGAAGAATCAAGGAATTTTATTTAATTTCTGGAATTTTTACACATTCACAAAAAAAAATTAAAAAATTACAACAGTCAATGTACTAGTTGAGCTTAGTAAGCTAAATTCTCAAGGCCATCATTTGATATTTATGTTGTCTTTAGCCAGAGTTGAGTCATGGTTATGTGCATGTGTGGGAATCTGATTACACTACAGGAAGAAGAAACTAAAAACAAGAATGTGTCTCGCAACAATAATTTTAAACTGTACTGTTGTAAGACAATCTTTTAAAAGTATTGATGTAATCTCTTTTAAATCTAATCATCCAACGGCTCATTGATTTAGACTGAAATCCTTTAAACCCTTCATAGAGTGACACAATTTCAGAATATGTGTGGGTCCAAAAATATTACATTTAAGTTGTCATCTTTATGAAATAATATTTGTAATATAACTTAATATTTTTATATATATGGTGGCTGGAAAAGTTGGAAATTTCCTTTCGAAAACCTGGAAAAGTTGAGGAATTTTAAAATATAGTTTGGGTGGACACAGTGTTAACATTGTTACAAACAAGATTTTTCTTACCAGCATGAGTCAGACACATTGACTAAACAATTTAAATAACTTATTTTAACAAAAAAGTTGGTCAAACAATCCAGCTTGTTATTAGTTATTATTGCCTTAGGACCTGATGTTCGTGGGTTCAAACCCAGCCGGGGTCAACATATTTTTTCTTGAGCGATAAAAATCCGTAGCACAACTTCCTTCGGAGGGGAATTAAAGCTGTCGGTCCCATGTCGATTGTGGCATGTAAAATAACCCTGGAAGATATGTGAATATATATTTTCCGGTTAAATATGTAGGCTCTTTCACGTTCGCTCATAGAATTTTCAGTGTGGAAGGCAACGGGGAACCATCACACTTTCTAAACTCCCCTATCACACGGGCTTTCTACCAGATGGTGCAGGCAGCACTTACCAGCCGAAGGACTGAGTGCATGCTCAGCGCCGGAAAGATAGAAATCCCGTCAAACCAACCTTCGGGTTTGTTGACTTAGGAAGAAGATTTGAGTTAACAGATGAAGATGTGTTTGTGTGTGTATTCACAATCTTATTTTCATGTCTTATTCTGTGAAATGATGAGACAAAATCATATTTGTTACAGTGTGTGGCCACCGGCTAGAAAATAAAGTGTGTGCTTTCATCCTCAACGCAAACTTGTTTTGTTGACTGTAGGTCAACCAGTTTCCATTTACAGTTGGCTTCCTTTTGTTATCAACTTCCCTGCTAACTAAGCTCAGAAGACAAGAGATACGTATTGCTTTGACAAGTAAAAACAAACATGACAGTATAAATCTTTAGGAATTGGGTTTATTTTAAAATGTTCCTGCAACTTCATGTATCTGGAACTGGTAATTCAAGCATAAACATTTTTGAAAAATAGAATCAACATACATTTTTATTATAAGTCACTTAGAAAGAAGGTTAACTCTCTCAAACCCAGCCGGACGGATTTTTCTTGAGCGATAAAAATCCATAGCACAACTTCCTTCGGAGTGGAAGTAAAGCTGTCGGTCCCATGTTGATTGTGGCGTGTAAAAGAACCCTAAAAGCTATGTGAAATGCCTTTACCGGCAAAATTGCTAAGCACTTTCACTCCTGCTCGTGGAAATTCGGTGTGTTGATAAATAAATAATCAGTCGTTTCAGAAAGTGCTAAGCTAAATACCTCAAATAAACAAATGACTTTCACAGTTAAAGAGACATCGTTTATCTGTGGAGGGATGAATTGGTTGTAATATGATTATTTGGTTAAAATTTCGATTTGGCGACGTTTTGGTCATACTGCCAATACAAAAATAGCAAACTAACTAACATATTTAAATATTTTCAAGAATAATAACTAGTTATTCTTATTTCATTTGATTGTTTTTTTGTGTTGCTATTTTGAGATTATAAGCCGAACAAAGATTTCTTCACTCGAATATTTATTCCCAGCAGCATTTCTAGACACAAGTTTCTTATTCCTACCATAGGTCATGGCTGTTAACAAAATACCCCCGTTTTATATCCCTCCCCCCTCAACCTCTTCATTGCTAAACACATCCATGAAAACTAAAAAAATCGCAATATATTGTGAACGGGTACAGATTTAACGCAGACAATTTATTACGATGTAGCAATCCTCTAGCTATAGTCCAAATGTCATTTTTCGACTAATTAAAATTTAACTTCAAGCTTTATATAAATATAATAGACCTTTCTCCAGAAAGAAAATGTGAACTGATGAATACATTTTATCTTCATGCATCTATTTCATAATAAAACAATTTACTCGCTGAACAAATAGTAAAATGCGATATTACTCGCTTCGGTGGTCGAATGGTGTAAGATCTCGCAATAAACTAGATTGCTGATGATGGGGAGATTGGGGTTCAAAGCCCGGTCAGGTGTACCAAGGGTATTTTTTTTTCTTAAATGGTATTTCCATGCAAATGTGGTTACATTTTCTCTAGCTTCAACTCTCCACATTCCTAACTAATAAGCATAATTAGTACAAATGCGTACATCCTAAATGGGTATTAAGACTGGGTGCAAAAAATAATAATTAAAAAACTAAATTATTGGTTGTATAGGTGGAGGACCCAACATTGATCATCCAACCAGAGCCAGTCCCACCCTCGCCGACATGCAACAGGGAGATTTGGAGGACCAGTGACGATGTATCTGAGGAGGAAGACGAGGAGGACGACTTGGTCGAATGGAGGAATAAACCGGCAGAGCCGACCATCCTCCCCGTGTTCACGCCCATCCTACCCGCCGGAAACCAAAAGAAGAGTTTGGGCCGGGTCATAAACAAGTTGGTGGAGAACGCCGCCAAAAACGTGACTGGACCCCAGAAAAATGTCACGGACCAGAAACCTCAGCGCCATCGTCTCGTCCATCTTGACGCCTTGAACCACACATCGGCGTTTCAAACTTTAAAGTTTGTCAGGTCTACGAATAATAAACCTTTTGATCTGATAAGTGAACAGGTATGTGAACATTTTTACAATTTAATTAATTTTCTTATTATAATTAATTTTTCAGGCCATTAGGTTATGTTAGTCCAGTTGTTTGTTTGACTTTAGTACCAAGAACTAGTACCAAGAACAGTTATTTTGAATATGGATACAATGTGTTTGGATCTTGAAACAAATCTTGTGCACAAAATGTTATTATTAGGTGTTTTGTTTTACGAAAGGTTCATTCCTTTTGTCAG
Source organism: Timema genevievae (assembly GCA_902155825.1). Lineage (NCBI taxonomy): Eukaryota > Metazoa > Arthropoda > Insecta > Phasmatodea > Timematidae > Timema > Timema genevievae. The sequence goes on along the minus strand of CABFWO010000437.1, from coordinate 271,521 downwards.
TGAACTTAGACTGCTAATGCGTCGCCAACCTCTACCTCCTCCTTCAGCTCCCATGATTTCCTTCTTTCCTTCAAGTCTTCCAATATTTGAATCCTCCTCCTTCCTAAGCTCCTTGTTCCCTCAACCTTGCCTTATATGACGTTGTACAGAGGGCATTTCCTTCTAAGGATGTCTGATACTGAAGAATCGTATCCATCCTCAAAACAAAGATAAAACCATTAATAAACACCATTCGGAGACAATTTTCATAATAATTAGGTTTAATCTATTGAACGTGGACAATTAAATTAGGTAAATCGAAAAACATTTATTTTATCATTTAGAAGAAGTATTGTAACCATGAAAATTCCCCGTATTAAGATTATGATGGATTTTGACGACTTGTGTTTCCCCGAACAAATAAAAATAAAGTAGTTCTTACAATTCTGTATGCCTTACTGTCTGTAACCGGGACTATAGCTGAAACAATTTAACGTATTTCTTTTAAACTTTATATTTAAATGTTTTATAGTCATACCCTGAAGCTAAATCATTATTTTGATCTAGCCCTAAATTTAAGCATAGTTTACTAATATTTGATTTTTTTTTTTATTTAAATGGTTTTAACCATTTGGCTGTCGACCTTGGGGGAATCTTTGGGTAAAGTGTTCGCCTAAGGACCAGATGTTCCTGTGTTCATACTTAGTTATTAGTACATCTGGACATTTTCCCTGGGCAACGGTACGTTATTACTGGCTAATCTTTCCACAAAACTGGGCTATGAGTGATGTAACCCAGACACGCATCTTCATCTTTATCATAAACTGTTTCCAGTCTGTGGCCGGGTCTCTTTAGTAAAATGCCTCCATCTCCGTCTGTCCTTCCATCATTCTTCTTCCTGCACTCTCTTCCACTCTCCTCCTCTCACTTGCACACTTGCTGCCATCTGTTCCTCCCATATCTTCCTTGGTCTCCCTTTCAATCTCTTCCTTACATACTTCATATCCATTAATCTCCTTAGAAACTTCTCCCCTTTATTCCTCTTTACGTATCCATACCATATCATCGTAGCTTTCTCTACTATCTCATGTATCCCAACTCCAGACCTTAGATCTTCATTCCTAATCCTATCTCTTCTGGTGGCCGCTAGCATGCTCCTGACACGCACATGTTTGTATATAATCATTGTTAAACCTAAATAGTTAACCATCATCTCATCGTAAGCCTTGGGTTTGCTGTGTGACAGGTTGCAGAGCTCACAGGGATGATGTCTGAGAAGCATGTGGTGCTTACACCGGAAGGCCAGGTGGCGTCGGGAAACGCAGCTGCGCTTTTAAGGCTCGGTGACGTCCCTTTACAGTCAGTACAGGACGGCCATCTTTTACTTCCGAAAGATCAAGTCTGTAAACTATGTGAGTCTACCGGTATTTTAATTGTCTTGCAGTGAATTCTCAATTTTCCGTCACGATGGAGGGAAGCAAAATCATGGTTACCGGTTATATTAAAAAAAACTTTATTTAATGACAAATCTTATACTTAGGGGTGTGCGAAGTCCATTTTTTTTTATTAAAATCGAATTTGGATTGAATATATAAAATATTCTTGAAGCCTAATTGAAGTTAGATTTTTTTTTACACTTGTTTAATGTTAGAAAAATTATTATATTGTGGATATTCATATAACTTTAATACACTAAATATGGTATGAAAGTGTTTTATTGCAAAAATTTACAGGTTGCGTTTAAACTCCATAAATTACGATACTATTATTATTAAGCAGGCTACCTTTAAGGCTAAACAAAGTGTACATAACAACAGAAAATGGGTGGTGGGGGTGGGTTTTATATTGAACACGTGTTTGTTTTGGGCTGTCAATATCATTACCTGCTCTGACACCTTATCTCAGTCGGTAGTGTCTCTTCCTACTAAGTTAAGGATCCCGGGTTCGATTCTCGGCATGGCTGAAAAATTTTACCATTGGTGAAATGTGGGTGTCCCCTTTCATAGTGCTGAATTAACGACTGGATGTTGTGTCCGTTAGAGATTTAAGTATTTTGATCGTTTGCTCACTCTTTTTCTTTTCTTTTTCTGGAGGTGATGCTACATTCTCTACTCGCAAAACACTAGCGCACCACATGAAGATGCTTCATGACGATTATAGAACGTGCTACCCCTGCCCTTGTTGCAAAAATACATTCTACAACAATTGGAGCGTGCATCGACATCTTCTGAAAGGTAAGTGGTCTTTGTTTGATCTAGTTTGTATGTCTTAGTGGAGGCCATCGGAATGTAGTTTGTGAGGAGCATGTTAGCTGTCACGAGGAGGAACAACATTAGGAATGGTATAGAAAAGTATTTCTTTGTAGGACTGATAAAACCTAAATGGCTTAGTGCAAGAGTGTGTCAAGTACAACTTAGTAAATCATGTTAGTTTTTGGTCATAAAGTTTGTGTATATATATATATTAGAGTTGGGTCAAATTCATTATTTTGCAAATCCGAATCTTGGAAAAAAATTATAAATCTCAGAAGAGAAAGAAATATAATGGACTGATAGGAAATAGAAATAGTAGCTAAATGTTTAAAAAAATATCTTATAATCCATTAATATAACATTCACACATTCAGTTGTTCAGTTAAATGTTAAATTAATGGTCTGAAGTCTGGTAGTTGAGTTTGTCCTATAATTATAATTGGTTCTGAACCACCAATAAGCAATATTAAAGCTCTAAAACAAATCGCAATTTAAAAATTTGAAAAAAAATTATATATATATTTAAGAATCTGAGATGTGAATCCTCGAATCTAAATATCCTTAAGGAATCAAGGATTCAAGCGTCCCTCCTCTAATATAGATGTATACATGATTTTCCTTGCTTTAATTTGCAGTGCATCGTAAAACAAATGAGCAAATCCGCAAACTTAGACCACAAATACAGAAAAAGGCTTTCAAGAAACTTAAAATAGACAGCAACTCTCAGAGTTCCGAAAAGGCAGAGCCTTCCACCCAATCGGCCGCAGTCAAGGAACAGAATCGGATCGACCAAGAGAACCTGGTAAGAGACTCGATACCAATCTGGCTAGATTTGGTTCACATCCATCATTTTGTAAATACAAATCTTCTTTTTACCTACAAATTCTGAGTATTGAATATGAATATTGGAATTAAGTATGAACATAATAGGAAATAGATATTTAATGTTTGCCTTTTCACTAAAATTCATTCATTAGAACATTCATATATTCACATAAGTGCTAAATTATTTTTTAGCACCGCGTCTTACTACCCGTTCGAGTTATACGAATATGTACTAATTATGCTAATGGTTTTAAGAATCAGGAATGTTATATTTAGAAGCAGTGTACCCACATTTGTGTGAAGGGAAAACCATTTTGGAAAAACGGCCCTCAGTGCACCCAACCGAGATTTGTGCCTCAATCTCTCTTTCATCGGCAGTCTAGTCTACTGTGAGAATAGCACCTTAGACCATACGACCACCAAAGAGGGTGTTAAATTAATGATCTGGGGTCTGGTCGATAAGTGTTTCCTATAATGAATGCTATATTCATGATGATGACTTTAACGTTCATATATTCACATAAGTGTTAAATTGATGTTCTGGAGTTCGATGGTTGTGTTTTTTATTTTTATTGTTTTGAGGTTGCAATATTAGAACTCTAAAACTATTTTTTTTTGCTTCAGATCTATTAAGCAGCATTAATCTCTAATATGCTCTTAATAATTGTCGTGCAAACTACAGTGATGGAGTCCCCAAAATCACAGAATTTTTTTTTTTCCTACTTTTCCCCAATTGAAATAAATAAGAATGATCAAACAATCCAAATATTTCATTTTTTAGTAGTAATTATTATTTCTGGAATGTATTACAGAATAAATCTATATTAATAAAATAAACAGTTTCTGTGTCTGCCACGAGCGTGATATCTACTGAACACATAGGTCAGAAATTTTAAAATTATTAGCCTTTTTGTACGAACATGTACACCTCAAAGCTGGAATTTAAAATTTTTTTATTAGATTTTTTTACAATTCTAATTACTAAAAATTGGTTTGAAATAAATAAATCAAAGAGGTTTGGTTTTTTTTTTTAAAGTGTTTGGGGTAATGCCGGGAACTTCTGCTAGTGATAACAAACAAAAGAATAATTAATTAAAAACATTGTAAAAATAGGATCCAATAAAGAAATGTATTATCCCTAGGCAGTCAAATATACCACCTTCCATGTTCGATTACAAAATTTCCTGATGATTTTTGGCAGATTTAAATTCCCTGTCATTTTCGGGCTTGTCATATTTTTCCTGAATGAGGTAACCCCTTGAACACCTGAACAATTTTATCATACAAATACTTTGTGTGTGTGCGTGTGTGCATGTGCGCGTGCGTGTGTGTGCAATAAAATACTTGAAACACCATCATAAACACACAAAATGCTGGCACTTCAAGAAGATTAACATAAGAAAGAAAACTCATAATGAACTTAGCTTCCATAAAAATGACATTTTGTGAGACTTGTTAGTGATAACTTTTTTTTTTATTGTCTAGTTGTACACTTTCTTTCAATGTTCGTTTGTTGTGATCTATTGAACTGTGTGAAACCCTTTTTTCCCCACCCTTCTTGTACAAGTTCCCTCAAAAAGGAGGGGGTGGGCAGAACTTAATCAAGACATCTTCATGAACTGTTTACAGCTTGTGGTCAGGATTCTTCCTCCTTTATTTGCTTCCATTCTTATTCTCTCACTTGCACACTTGCTGTTATCCGCTCCTTGCCTCTTTTTCTTGGCCTCCCTTAGAGTCTTTTTCCTACATATTTCATCACCTCATCATCCTCTTTGGCATCCTCTCCTTTGCCATTTTCATTACATGCCCATACCATCTCACCCTTGCTTCCTCTATCTCATGTACTCCAATATCCTCGTTACAGGCCCATACCATCTCAGCCTTGCTTCCTCTACTATCTCATGTACTCCAACATCCTCATTACATGCCCACACCATCTCAGCCTTGCTTCCTCTACTATCTCATGTACTCCAACATCCTCATTACATGACCATATCATCAGCAAGTAATAAATAAATTTAATAATTTTTGAAGTATGGCTTCTGGTGAATCTTTAATTATTATCTTTTCCTTACATTCATTATTTCCACTATTTATTAATTCAATTTTGGGATGATTTTAAAATAAAAGTTAATGGTTTTTGTTTCTCTTTCAGGCATGGATGAATAATTTTGAAGGGGATTTTGAGCTTCAAAGATGTGGTGGATGCGGACGACGGTTCGAAAGGCGTGCTGCACTTATATCACACTCACAGATTTGTCAGAAGCGTCAAATGGCGGCAAGAAACAAATCCAAGGGGCGCCGCCCTGCCCCTTCCTCGGACAAAGTTGATGTAGATTCTAAAACAGACAACATTTTGGTTGACGAGCCATCTTTTAAAGCAACGGAAACCATGTCTGATAATTTGCCGAGCCTACCATCGTCGGTTCAGGCAGACGATGAAACGACTTTCAGGACAGTTACTCCCCTTTCTCTAGTCCCAGAAATGTTCCATCCATTTTTCTCGCCTGGTGATTCACGGGCAATGTTGGACGGCCGGACCAGAACAGAGTCGCATAGAAGTGATTCCGCGGAGAAAAAGATTAAAATCGAAGTCCGGAAAGACTACGACAAAATCGTCCGGAGCGAGTCTGTGACGAGCTTGCTAAGTCCTTCGCACAGCTCCAGTAGAGACGATTGTAACCGTAGTGATGCGGGGAGTGTGGTAAGTAGCAGATATTACATTGAGGATGATAGTGACAATGATAACTCTGTTGATGACCATGACAATGTGATGTTGGACAAGGCTTGTCATGACATTGCCACAAAAGACATTGCTGATACGAATCAAATGTTTCAGACCGGTTCAAATAAGCAGTTTAGTGGGACTAGTTTTAAAAATATGAACTCTGTTAGAAACTTGTTCACAAGTGAAGTAAATAAAGACGATACCCTAAGATTAAACGAAGGTGTACGCAAAAGAAACTTGGACAAAATTACTTTGTCCACCGAAAGGCATTTCAATTTGGTTGAGATAAATGAAACAAAAAAGAGGAGATTATCTGAGAGCATTAAGGTTGAGTGTGGTTTCATCAAAGGCAATTTTTTAAGTTTAGAAAATAGTAATTCATCGAGAACCAATGAGACGACACCCCTAAATGAAGAGGTTATTGAAGTGAATTCAGCTACAGACGATAAACACATGGCTAAAATTAGAGATTTTAGAGAACAAGAAGATGACACTATTGTATTAAAAACAAATAGTTTAGAAATAAGGAAGATAGTGGAGTCTAAAGATTTGAAAAATATAGCGCTTGCTCAAGACAAAATTATTTTGGACATCAAGAAAGAGCCTGTACAAAATAACAGTCAAGAGGATTTTGGAGATACCGAAAATATATTCAACACTGAGCATGGTGATAGTGATGATGTTGAAAGGAAAACTAGTGTCTTAAGCATGACCATACGTTCGCCCAACACCAAGAAAAAGGAAGAGTTGTCGAGTCCAGAGATGAACAAAAAAGTACAAGCATTGATCACTGCCCACACGGACGACAACACCTTGGTCATGCCGCAACCGATCGGCAAGAGGAACGAAGCGTTGTTCAACCCTGTAATGGAAAGGTACATGCAGGCATGCATCAACACTCAGAAACTCCAGTGCAAAGTTTGCCTTAAGAAGTTCAACAAGATGACCAACTTGAGGCGCCACGTGGCTGTACACATAGGGTGGAAGCGCTACCGCTGTGTGGTTTGTCCGTACAAATGTTTCTCCAAGTACGACTGTGACGCGCATGTCTTGAAAGCACATCTCAAGGGTAAAGATCGAAGCGCGGCCACAAGCATGGTGAAACTTGTGGATAACGAGTCGACGCGAAAATCCGACGCGACTGCGCCGATAAACTTGGATCATGGCGGGGAGTCTTCCATCCCCTATGAGCAGAAAAGTGAACACAACTTGATAAGTGATAACATGGAAATAAGTTTGTCAGAAACGTGTGCAAATTCCTCTGAAAAGTCTAAATTAGATGTCGTCGTTAGTTTAGGTATTAACAATGCGCCAACTAAAAGTTCTACTAGTGACCAAGTAGAAAAAGAGAAAGCTCTCACAGATGGAGATGTGTCGATTGTACGACTCCCTGATAAAAGTACCTGTATTTTGGAGGACGAAGCATGCAAAGCTCATGGAAATGACAGTAAAGAGGACAAAGAAAAATTGTGTGTTGAGATTTCAAGAACTGAAAGTGATACAAGCAGTAACGAAGTCAATAAATGTCAGTCTTCTCATCTGGTAAAACTTGAAGATGTGACGATTGAAAAATGCGCGGAAGGACTGAGCGATCTTAAGAGTTCTATTGAACCAGACTTGGTAGTTTTACGTGTAGTTGATCAACCAAACACAGTGACTGAGGAAGCTATTTTGAAATCCGATGTTGGTAAGAATTCGACTCCAGATACAGGGGTCAAGCATAAGAGATTGGGGCGGCGAAAGAAATTCACTGGGAATTTTGGAAAGATGAGAGCTACTCGTAGTAGTTCTAATGGTTCTGTTGGTGTAAATGTGTTGTCAAAGGCTCGGCTCGCCAGACGCGGAAAACAAAGATCTGATATAGGTAAGAGGATGTAATAAATCTTATGAAAATCTCATAAAATATTGTGTAGTTTGTTAAACTATAATTTGAGTTAAGTGACAGGGAAACAATTCTTTTAGCTAAAACAGGTATTCTAACGATATAAAAAAGTCATGAAATTCTCACATTTAAGGCAAAGTTAGAGTTTTCTATAGAGAAATACTTTGTAATTTTGAAAACCAAAGTGAAATTTTAAAAAATTAATCCATTTTTTTGACAACACTTCTTCCTAAAAGTGAGCCTTTTTAAAGTTATTCATGACAACTTTTAAAATTAATATTGTTTATTTTAAAACTTAGATATTTCATAAGCACTCATTTTCAGATATTTTATTTTTAGCAGCGTGTTCTATCCGTTCAGGTTATACACATTTAGAAATAGAATTTTTCAAATATTTCTAAGGACTAAAATAATAATCCGACACCTTAGGTCAGTCGGTAACATGTCTTTCTACTGAGTTAAGGGTCTTGGGTTCGATTCCAGGCATGGTTGAAAGATTTATCATTGGTGAAATGTGGATTTACATTTTCACATTGATAAATTAACGGCTGCGGACTGGATGATGTGCCTGTCCTAGTCTTAAGTTATATTATACGGCCTAGCAAGCCAGTAGTGGAAAATATATGACTTTGATAAAAAAAACTTATCCGGGCCACAGGTTAGAAACATTAGTGGATGTAAAAAGTAAAACTAAACTAATAGTTAAAGACGGTTTAGGAATATCTTTTTTGTGCTGGTAATTTGCTAGCCACTTTATAAAATTCTTAATGATCTTACATGGTGGCTACAGGCGGTGAAAGCTTGGAAAAGACGGAAAATTCTTTGATGTCTAGGAAAACAGGGAAATGTCAGAGAATTTAATCAAGAATAAGGAAAAGTCAGGGAATTTAAATACTTGACTGATTATACGCCTAAACATTTAAACAAAAGTGAAAAAAAAAATTCCTCGATGTAAACAAATTGCATTGCCTAGTTATATCATTCTAAACATGAGATTGTTGTGCGAGGTTTGTTTTATATCACATTCACACAGGGACACAAATTTTACCTAATTAAATATTAGAAGATGAACTAGAACTTATAAGAATGTTGATTATTGGTAGCTTAGAATATTTTGAAAATATGTTATCAATGATAACGAAAAAATTCCCACAAACTAAGAAAAATTGTAAAAAAAAAAATATTTAAAAAGTTAGGTTTGGAACTTTTTTAAATGTTGTCTGTAAAACCAGGAAAAATCAGGGAGTTTTATAGTAAAAGTTTTGTAGTAACCTTGTTTTATCAAACCTGTATAGATTTAGATAATCTTCTCTGACTTTTTTTTCTTCTGGGGAGCCTCATAAAAGTAAATTTTCGAGAGTATTTTCATTTTCTTTATATCTATCGGTACTTTTTAACAAAATGGTCGATGTGTTGTTGAAAAATATAACAAAATCAATAGATAAATGACACAAGGGAAAAAAGTGTAACACAACTCAACGAAAAGATAACATTTGGTAAGCTCTTTGCTTGAAAGCGGATCACTGCTTCAGTGGCTGAGTGGTTTAAGTTGTCACTCTTGTGTTAGACTGGCCTGCTTACGAAGGGGGGG
>CABFWO010000437.1:249134-262209 GCA_902155825.1 Timema genevievae | reverse complement strand
GGGGTTTGAATCCCGGCCGGATCTACTGAAGGTGGTTTTTCCTAAATGGTTTCCCACTCTCTTTCCACACAAATATGGGTAGATTACCTCTAAAATGCATCCCTCCTCTTCCCTACCTCATTAGACTAATTATCATACATGCGTATAATCTGAACAGGTGGTAAGACGCGGTGATTAAAAAAGTATCTGATCCTTGTACTGCTCAGACATATTAAATTAGTAATGTAAATAGGGAAAAAGTAAATCATTACAAGGGTGCTACAGATACAGGTTCTGGATTTTGATGGACTAAAAAATTACTTCATTTTTTTTTAAAAAAACAACCCTATAGAGATGAACAAAAACTCACAATAAATGTGCATGACTAAATCAAACATGCACTTTACAAATGTAAAATGCAATAAAAAGCCTTCAACAACTAAACTCTTGCATTCAACTCAAAAATAATATTGATTTTCAAATGTGCTTCAGAAGTAATAGCTAATAACTATTAGAGGTATCTCACTACTACCAATATGCTACAAAATTTGATCAAACATGATTTTTATGAGATTGACGCCATATGCAGAGGAAATTATTGGGGATCCTCGGTGTAGATTTTGACTAAATAGATCAACAACAGATAAGATTTTTACTATTCGGTAAATATTAAACTTAAAAAAAAAGGGAATACAACATTACAGTATATCATTTATATATAGGTTTTTAAAATGCTTATGATTCGGTTAAAAGAAACAAATTACATTAAGTTTAGTTAAGTTTGGGATACCCAAAAAAACTTGTCTAGCTAACTGAGGTATGTTTTACGGATACATGTGGCAAGGTTTGGGCTGGAGATCACATATCAGATACTTTCGAAATACATAATGGTTTGAAACAAGGAAATGCACTTCCCCCATTACTTTTTAATTTAGTCTTAGAGTTTGCTATTAGGGTAATCCAAGAGAGTTTGGAAGGCTCGACACTAAACGGTACAATGAAGTTATTAGGATACGCAGATGATTTAGATTTGTTGACTAATAGTAAAGAAATTGCTTCAAGAAATGCAGACATTTTAATGGAAGCTTGAAAGGAAATGGTCTTAGAAGTGAACGTTGAAAAGACTGAGTATATCATCACACAGATTAAGGACGGTAATTTAGTGAGATTACTTTGAACATATCATTTGACAAACTTAATGAGTTTAAATATTTAGGAACAATTTTAACTAGCAATAAATATATTACAGTGGAAATTAGGTAAAGAATACAGAAGGAAATCCATGCTATTACTCGGTCAGTAAGTTGTTGACATCTCGCCTACTGTCAAGAAAGGAATGTAAAACTAAGAATATACAAAATAATAGTTTTACCAGTTCTCTATGTGTATGTCTCTTAGCTTACATGACAAAAAATAAATAAATTTAGAGTGTTCAAAAAGAAGATACTTAGGAAGATATTGGGTCCAAAAAGGGATGAAGATACTGGGGAGTGGAGGAGGTTACATAATGATGAGTTACATACCCTTTATTAATCACAAAACATTGTTGATATGATCAAATATCACAGATTACAATAGGCAGGACATGCAGTGTGAATGGCAGAATCTAGAACCTTGTTCGGGGTATTGACCGGTAAACCCATTGAGAAGACCTAGACGCAGATGGAAGAATAACAGATTGGAAAGCAAATAACCTGAACGGGTAGTAGGACGCAGTGCTAAAAAAATATTTAAGTTCCCAATGCCATAACATAAGTAAGAAGTAATAGCTACCCCCTCCAAATGCAACTCTCTCCAGCCAAGTTGCAGTCTCGCCAGAAATTTGTATTTTACATCCAGATAAGCGAAGAGGGTACAAAGTTCAATACCTACACTATCCTCTTATTGCGACAACTATGTGATGAAAAAATTTGTTTGAGCATTTATGAAATATTTATAATATTTAAAAATAGACTTATTCAACATGAATGTCATAGTATGATCGAAAAACTCCTAAAAACTGACACATAACAAGAAAATATGACATTAGATTCCAAAAAATGACCTATAAAATGTAAATTTCCACACGAGGATTATGGACAAAGTTTATGTACTAATGAACATTGTATGTGTCGAAGAAAAATAAAATGACAAGTATCAAAATCCGGGGCCTGATAATAACATACAAAAGCTTAAAAAAAACTACTGGACAGTAAACAACATAACCTAACATAGGATGTTAAAAAAAATATTTAAAAAAAGATAACCTAAAAAAATATTTTATTTTGCCAAAGGCGGCAGTGGGGGGAGGGGGATTATTCTCAATTTTGTCTTTAAAGCAAATTTCCTCTTTGATCAATTTCCCCCCTATATTTTCTTGAAATTAAAAAAAAATAATTAAATTTGAGTGTCACCAGTTGACTCGACACGATATGTATTAGACATGGTCGTAACCTGTAACGTGTCTTATTGAACAAGTTTGGTTGTAAGAGGGAGGGTGTCGTAAAGTGGGCAGAAGGGTCATCTGTATCATCAATAGAGTAAATAAATATTTGGAGTTTTGTCATAAAAATATTAAATTTTGGTTTTAAAATTTTCAAATAAAACAATTTTTTTTATATATAAATCATAGCGTTTTAGCATTTAAAATACTGTAATAAATATTTAGCTTTTTTATTGCTTTTCCTCAAATATATTAAATTCTTAACTTAATATTTTATTTCTCTATCAAATATGCTTAGTATTCTCGGCACTTTTACTTGCATATTCACCCGGTTTGGTGGCCGCATGGTCTAAGGTGAAACTCTCACAATAGACTGGACTACTGAAGATGGGGAGATCGCATTTTAGCCTACGCCATAGGAAAATAGGCAAAGTAAGCGTGTAGCCCTTTAGGTTAAACAGAGTGTAAGTAGCTATTTTAGCCCTGGGATCCTAGAGATGTGTGTGGGGTCAACCTTTTCTATTCAAAGCAAACTCGAATCAAATATATGAAATTTTCTCAAATTCAAATCAAAGTTTAAATATTTTTACTTAGTTGTTTAATGGTTTAAAAAAAAATTATATTGTGTTTATTTCAGGGAGTCGAACCGAAATATAAATCGGATCTGGTTATTTTTCCGGTTCTACAAACAAATATTTTAAGGTTTTGGTTCTGGTTAGAAAAAAAAAAGTTCTTGTTTTTTCTGGTCCCTAATTAGGTTCTGGGTATTTTAATTTAATCGTATTACTACCATTATAAAATTTGTGAATAGAAAGAAAGAATGGATATAATTTAAAACAAAATAAAAATTATTTATTTAAAAAAATATAAATATAGTTCATAAGTTAAATAATTGCACAATTTATTTACCATTTGAATCAGATATTTTTTCTATAGTTTTGTTTGCCAAATCTCAAAATAATGATAAAAATAGAGATCGTTAAAGGGTATAATATTCCAAACTATTTTCTTCTCATTTTCAAATCAATACTACCTAAAACACTTTTTTATATTCATATTTTCATTTTCAATTGAAAAAAAGTAACAAAATTGAATTATCTAATGCTAGGTTGGTGTAGCCAAACCAGCTAATCACTGGTACCATCTTGGAGGAAATTAGGAAATACTTTATATGATTTTAGTTGATTTGATTAATATATATATATAATTTGTTTATCAACTATGTTTATATATAAAAATAATATTTTATGCTTGACTATCAGAATATTAAATGAATGTTATGGCACTATCGTCATCATCATTATCACCATTATTATTATTATCATCACCACATCTTACTACCCGTTTGGGTTATACAAACTTATACTAATGTGTAAATGGTAGGGTGATTGTGAGATGAAATGGAGGACCTACAGTTTAACGTAGGATCCGAACCACGGTGGAGGCCTTGCATTCCACTTATGGCAATATTCTTAATTTCAATTTCAACATTTGAAATTTGAAATTTTAGTCACTTTCTGAAAGGCCTTAATTTGAAGACACTACCAAAATAAGTAAATTACTTTTTAGTGCTACAATATATATATTAATATAAATAATCTAATTTAATCAGCCACCTAATGTGATCCTTGATGGCAATGTCCATGTTATATTTAAAGAACTCCCACACTGAATAATATTACATTTCACCCCATTTATCATATTATTTAAACAATTAGTTATTAATTTTAAAAAAATCACTTTCGCACTGCACACAATAAACATCATCTCTGGATTACTCGATTAAAGTCGACCTCGATGGTCTTGGGGTAAAGTGATTGCCTCAGGACCTGATGTTCGCGGGTTCAAACCTAGCCGGGGTTGACGGATCTTCTTGAGCTATAAAAAAATCTGTAGCACAACTTCCTTCGGATTGGGAGTAAAGCCGTCAAGTCTCATGTCGATTGTGGCTTGTAAAAGAACCCGAGGAGGTATACTTTTTCCGGCAAACTTGGTAGGCGCTCTTGCTCACAGAAATTTTCGTGTGCTGATAAACAGTCAGTTCAGAAAGTGCATGTTACATACCTCAAATAAATGAAAATAAATTAAAAATACCAGTGTCAAGCATGATCTTTGAAAGCAGAGAGTTATAATTTATGATAACCCCTCACCTTAACCCCCCCTCCGCCCCCCCAAACTGGGATGGTTCTCATTTCTCAATACTCCCCTCTTATAGACATATTTGCTGTCACTCATAGCTAAATACATTCTCCTAAGCTTTTGACTTCAGAGTAAAATGATAATACCGACAAAATATGACAATAATTGGTCCTCATTAGTGCTTACTGATAAGTGCTCGTTGACACTTATGTAACCCCTTTAAAAAAATAAATACATCCTGCCTTGACCAAAAAAAAAATCCTGAGAAAAAAGAAAATTGAGTATTTCAAAATAAAATTTAGTTAAAGAAAGAAGGGCATAAAATGCAGTTATAAATAAGAATTATAAAAATTGATAACCTTTATGAACCTAAAATTATATGTTCGACTCCCTTCTTTATTTATAGAATTTTCTTTTCATTGCACGGTTGTTTGTAATATTTTACTCAAGTTACCATCACAACATGCAATTCTATTACTTCAGTTTATTTCACATAATGTAATGTCGATGTATAACCCAAACAGGTAGTAAGACGCGGTGCAAAAAAAATGTAATGTAAGACTAATTTTTGGCACCTAAAAATGGCATTAATTAAACATAATTGAGTATTATAGCTGTCAATATTTTTATTGGCGAAGTTCCAAAGCTTTGCACCTCCCATTTGGGTTGTCATTTATCTTTCTAAATAATAGGCTTTGTCTCGTTCTATTTAGGGTGTGGAATATACTATTCTTAAGATTAATGGTTTAATATATGTATTTCTTTCAGATGTTGAGCCGTCCACCATCTGTAACATGAAATGTAAGAAAGTTGTTTGTAACACAAACTTGGAGTGCATAAAGTTGGAAAGATCTTTCGAAGAGAACCCCAGCGAAGAACACGAACCAGTCACGAATGAGTTGCCGCCTACTAAAGAGGAACCGGATTCCAAGTTGGATTCACCCATCGACGAGATTGAAATGAACGAAGAGGCGTCGAGCGAAGACACCGGAGATAAATTGTTGAGCGACAAAACAAAGCAGATGGTGATGCACGTAATCTTCGGCACAGGTGACGGACAGGAGTGCACCAGTGATCTGTTCATGAACGGTGATGCATACAACGAGCAGAGCAGCAGTGATGACAACTCCAGTTTGAGGGAGTTGAGCGTGTCGCCTAATTGGGAGGAGTTGGACGAAGTCTCGTCACCGGAATTTCATCGGGGTTTCCCCGACAACGAGCAACCTTTCTTTTTCTCTTCTTCTTTGTCCTCGCCACAGAAATCAGATTTGGGCGTCGCGCAAAGACCGGTTCGGAACAGAGTGAAGGTGAAGAAAGATGATTTCATCTACGACCTTTCCGACAAGTGTCTGATACCAAAGAACAGTGAGGAAATATTGGCGAAGAAGTTGTTGAAGAAAAGGGAGCAGGTGGATCGAAGTGTGAAGGAATCGCCAAGTAAAGTTAATATTAAGAACACTGTCCCAGCGTCTACAAACGATTTAGAGCCGAAATCAATACCCAAACTTAAGCTAGTAATAACTGACGTAATCAAACAGGCCAAGCAGTATTCTATCAAAACAGATGACTTGAAAGTTAAAGAAAGTGCTAGCGAGTGTAAAGTTGGTAAGGATTCAATGGTACTCTCTAAAAGAAAGTCTTTTCGTGCATCAGAGGCGAAATCCACTAAAGTACCTGTGCATGAAATTAAGTAATAATTGGAAGTATTTGACTTGCCAATCTTATTTTATTACTTTATGATGTTATTAGACTACTTCAGTTTACCTATGTATTATACTTACTACTATTAAATATGTTGGGTTTCTTTAATTTAAAAATATGACACTTTTTTTTTTAATAATAATATTGAGTTAACAACTTCACACAATTTTTATGAGATTTTTTTCTTTGAAACAAGTAAATTAATTTTTGTGTTTCATTTGAACGAAAGAAGGTGCTCAGATTAGCTTTTTAAATTCATAAATTATTTCTCATATGGACATCCTAAATATCAGGCAGACTTGTTTAAATCATTATAGAGCTTAAATTTCCTTTGTTTTATACCTTTTACATGTTCCTATCATTCTTTACAAATTTTCTTTTTCTCCCTTGTGTGTTTTTTGGTTTCCTCTTTTAGGAAGTTGCGATGCACTTTTCACACTCCACCCTGATGAGTTTCGATAGAATGACACTTGGGTCGAGGGATTGGTCGGTAAAGATCAATTGTCTTTAAGAGTCAACCATTACCTCTTTGTCCAATGGCAGCAATGTAAAGTGTGAACTGTGTTCTTCTTTTCATTATAAAAGCCATATTGTGTTTGTTCTTTTTATAAAAGAATTTATCCACCTTTCCTGTATCTTCTTCCAAGTATAACTCAAATTTATTTTGTTATGTTCCTGGTACATTAGGCATAAAACAATTTTTTTTATCTAATCAAATTTCTCCAACTGGCAATACAGTTTATTACGTGAAGCCTAATATTGGTACAAGTAAAAAATCCGTTCACAGTAAATTTGGCCATTTCTAACAGTCAAAAAGTATCTAAGAACAGTTCTGAAATCATCCTTCTCGCTGATTATGTTAGACGCAATTCTTAACGGTATTGAAAAAAAAAGTCATTTTTAATATCACACATTTCTACGCATCGATACTTAGCTCTAAAATCCCAATAAATGAAAGTTCTAGAATTGAAACTAAACATTAATGTTAAGAACTAGCAATCCCACACAGCACTGTCTATGACCCTGTGGTATAAGAATTATATAAAAAAACCTTTCCCATGGTGCCCGATTTCATTTTGAACCGCTATCTCTGAAATATAATTCTAAACCAGATTAAAAATATTTTCTACAAAAATTGGTTAAAAATAGCCTAATTACAAAGCTATTTAAAAATCGGGCTTCAAGGTGCATTTTGACTCTCTTTCGTCCACCTATGTTAAAAATTTCAGATCTCTGCGTGGCCTTTATTTGGCTGGGCATCGCACACAAACAAATAAACAGACACACACTTTCTTTTATCATAATAGATTGTGTGATTTTTTCATTGTGACAGTTATTAGTTCTTTTGCAGTCTCACTTTAGTATCAAAAATTTTTAAACCTACTCGGCTTGACCTTTGTGATTTCCATGTCCACTAATTTAGAACTACTGGATGGGTAAGAAGTGGGACATGAAGCAAAGGGAGGGGGGTGGGGGGAATGGTTGGTCACAAGTAGGAATATGAGGTTCAGCTTAACCTGTCTTTTATTTTCTTGAATCTTAATGAGGTCGACCAAATTCATAAATAATCAACTACTGTTTCCAGCCTGTGACCCAGTCAATTTAGTAAAATGCCTCCATCTTCCTCTAACCTTCCACCATTCAACCTCCTTTAATTGTTCCCATTCTTCTCCTCTCACTTGCACACTTTCTGTTATCTGCTCCTCCCATCTTCTTTCTTGGCTCCTTTGCTATCTTTTTCCTACATACTACATCTTAATAATTCTTTTTAGTATGCTATCCTTTCCCATTTTCATTACAAGTCCATACCATCTCTGCCTTGCTTCCTCTACTATCTCATGTACTCCAACATCCTCATTACATGACCATATCATCTCAGCCTTGCATCCTCCACTATCTCATGTACTCCAACATCCTCATTACATGACCATACCATCTCTGCCTTGCTTCCTCTACTATCTCATGTACTCCAACATCCTCATTACATGACCATACCATCTCTGCCTTGCTTCCTCTACTATCTCATGTACTCCAACATCCTCATTACATGCCCATACCATCTCAGTCTCACTTCCTCTACTATCACATGTACTCCAACATCCTCATTACATGACCATATCATCTCAGCCTTGCTTCCTCCACTATCTCATGTACTCCAACATCCTCATTATATGACCATATCATCTCAGCCTTGCTTCCTCCACTATCTCATGTACTCCCTGTACCCCCACTCTTTCCCGGATAACTTCATTCATTGTTTCTGCTCGTGACAGCCAAATTAATGTAACTAAATAAAACTTAAAGAAATGGCCACAAAAGTACCTTAAGTGTGTTACTTTTTTGATGGTCTCTTATTTAAATCGAATTCATCATTTTAGTGCATATACATTCTAACTCTTTTTCTGTACATGAATTAATTTTATATTCTGCAAGAAATTTAGGATAAATGGTAACGTTTATCAAGGAAGATAAAGTTATTAAGGATCAAATATATTTTTCATTTGTTTTAATAAATGTTTTCAAAGGTATGTCTAAAAAATATTAACTTGTTTAAAATATTTCAAAATGAGTTGTGATAGTTTTATAGTAAAATGGGTACCTTATTAAAATTGTTGTTAGTGCAAATCAATGTTTGTCTGCCTTGCTCTCGAGTACAACATATTTATTTGATGTTTTAGTTTTATGAAAAATGTGTAAGTCGCATTTGAAAATGTATATTTATTAAGTAATTTTAAGATCTTAATCTTATACAAGGACTACTTTTTTTTTACTTGTTGTGTTTTAACAAAACCTACATTATATTTTAAAATATTATAAACTATATAATATAGCGAAAGAAGTGAAAATTCCATCACTGGTTCTACACAAGGGGGGGTTGGCGGATTTGACCTCATATTCCATAATGTCTCATAATTTATGTAAAAAAAAAATCAGGGGTGGTCAGACTCAATGCTTCAATACCCGCAATTTTTAATACCTCGATTCATAGTGCTTGAATTGCTTTAAATGAGATATTTAGAAGAAACAGCAATATTTAGAATTGAGATTATTTTTCATTGTGACTATCATTAGGTTTTTTGTTGCTTTACTTTAGTTCCGTTCATTCGTAAATTTATTCAACATAACCTCTGTGTTTGTGATCTTGAAAATTAAACATGGCCATTTTGTTAAAGTTTTATTTTTACCATTTAAACTTTTTTTATACATGAGCACCTGTATATAAATAACACATTTTTAATGGGAGGGTTTAATCCATGAAAAAAAAAAATTGAAATTGTAAATGTTTAAGAGTCAGAATCAAGGTTAAAATTTAAAAATTGAAGTTGAGAAAAATGGAAACAATGACATCTTTAGAATATTTTTTTTTTCACTTTATATTTTTTAAGAAATGTCCAAACACATTAAAACGGTTGCCTCGGTCAGTGAGAAAATATCAATAACACGGCTTAAAATACAATTGGTTTGTGTCATTTTATAAAACTACCTCTCTCTTCTGTCTAAGCATTTTACTCCCTTTCATCCTTCACCTACAACCACCCTTTACCTTGTAAATAAGAAAAGGAGGAAATAAAACTATGAAACTTCTTATCTCAAGATAAAGAGGAAAGTTCGCTGCTAGTTCTCAAATATATTAAAATGTTATGTTGCTAAGCCTACCAAAAAATTACTAAATATGTAAGTGGGAGGCTAAATCTAGAACCATTTTTCATCGGGGTTTAGTTTCATAGCTTCGCAAATATTCTTAAAAAGTCATTGAAAATGAGCTAATTTAACATTTTCACACATTTTTCTCTATTAATAAAATTCGAATTATATGGTTGTTATGAAAAAGAGAGCCCTGTTGGAATCTTTCAACTTTATTTTGGTGTGAACCATATTTTGAGATAACGCATCATAGAATTTCTCGCTCACCGAGGTAGTCTCCTTAACAGAATTCTGGGATATCCCAAATAGAAAGTTCTCTTTTTAACACACACATACATACAATTAAAACGACTCGTGGATAAGGATAGTTCTAAGTGCTGACCTATAGTGTTCATTTGTAGAGCTTAAAAATAAACATCAAACTGAAGTGTTAGGAAATGCACTCATTTGTACACTCCATTTACCTTTAAAGGTGTGGGTGTAAGAAAGGTGAGAAAATACCAGTGTTTTTGCACTTTTTATAGCAAAGTATTGTTTTGGTCAAAATAAATAAAATAATTTTTTCCACACAAACACAGAGATTAATTATCATCAGATGGTGGTATCAACAGTTGTTGAATACCTGTCAAGAGTGTCCTGGAATTTAATGACAAATTTTCCTCGTCGCTATGCTTGTGACAGATATTAAAAAACTGTTGATATCACCATGAGAAGAAAATTAAACTCTTTATGTTTGTACTGGAGAAATATTTGATTTATATTTTTACCAAACAAATGTTTTGCTATAAAAACTGCAAAAACATTCGCCTTTTTTTCACGCTCCTTACATCCTCACCTTAAAGGCACAGTCCATCCTTAACCAAGATGAAGGGTACATTTGAGATTTATATCCTTTGGCAACATAGTTGAGTGCTGTTAAAGCTATTAGGAGACCAACATTAAAAAAATANAAAAAAGGTGTGAAAAGTGACCAAGAGTTATATTACAATCTTTTCTGGAACTGAAAAGGAAAAAGAGTTTAACATTGCTGTTACATTATATCATATTTTTCCCCCCATTTGTACGTCTCTAAAAACGAGGTGCGTCTTAGAATCACAGTTCTTTTTTGAACAACGTCCTCAATGGCTCGAAAGACGATAGTTAAGATTAAGATGGCTCAAGAATTAGACTGATATTTATTCAGAAGGGAGTGATGAATAACATACCCACTGATAAAGAAGGTACTAATGTTGTTGGTAAATTGAATTCTATAAATAATACTAATATATAGGGTATTTTAGCTTTTTATTTTTATTTATTTTTTTCGAATCGAAGATTTTTTCTGTTGGTGGTACTGAAAAATTAAGCTTCCTCTTACAATCAATGGCATCTTAGAATCGAAGAAATATGATAACTAAAGATGGGGTGAATCCGAACCTTAAATTTTCTCTCGAATCTTTAACAACTTTTCTTTTTAATTCTATATTTTTTTTAAGTCTCGCTACCAATGACAAATTATATTTGGTTTGTTATATCTATTACCTCATAAACAACAATGAGAACATATCTTTCAGTAAATTAAGTTTGATACAATGCTGTCCTATTTTTGTGATTTTGTTATTCTTCCAACCTTACAAATCTATATCATTTCTTTTACCGATTGTTTAAAATTGTTATTTGAAGTTAAGGTCTTAATAAATTGTATTAGAAATAATTTTTTTGATATTCTTACGAAGCTCAAATTTCTCAAAAACCACAGGACTTGAGGGATTAGGCGATTTGAGCGTCCCATCTTTACATTTCCCTAATACAAGCCTAATCTACACAATTCATACCGGTATGATCTGGAGTCCATAAGGGATTGACCCAACAGTAATAGAGTAATGTATACACAGTCTATTGATCTAAGTCCATGAGCGATAGTCGTTGAGACACCTTTTAACTTAAGACGCGATGCTAAAAATAATAATAGGTAGTCTAATTTTTTTTTTTAGTACCACATCTTATAGACCTGTTCAGGTTATGTATTAACTACGTTAATGAATTAGGGATGAGAAAGGTTGAAATTATAGGATATATACTGGCATTTGTGTCAAAGAGAGTTGGAAAAACCACCCTCAGTACGCCCGGCCAGGATCGAACACACCCTCCCCCACCCCCTTTGTCATTGGCAGTCTAGTCTATTAAGAGAGTGACGAGTTTCAAACTGGTGGGCCACTCTGCCTCTCTTTTTTTTCACGGCCCACAAAGTTTCTTGGAAAAGTAATCTCCGTTTCTCGGCTAAAACATAAATTTTAAAACGGTAAAGTTTTTGACTTGTCCGAGGAAAAAATCCATGAAAGCTCCCAACTGATGTTTATGTTTAGTGTCGTCTTTACATCTGCTGTATTATATTGGTGTATAAAAGATAGTATATTTTAGTCGGAAAATTGGGTTTAATACGTAACTAAACATATTTAATTCACGACTTATTTCATTCCCAATTAAATGCCCATTCTCGTTTTTGCATAACTTGAAAAGAAAAAATAGCCAATTATGAATCCGGATTCAATTGTGGCCCTCAGGCACTGAGCGGTACTATTGAAGCTCTTCTATAACATTGACTAGCAACATTTAACCGCTCCAACAATCAACAGGAATCAGCTTTTATGTCTATTTGGTGTTTAAAACAATAGGCTTTACTTTATATGACTTCATAAATAAATTATCTTAGCTATTACTATTTTAATGTTACATCTTAAAACTAACAACAGGCACTTGATCGCAAAGAAATTGATTTTTAAATATCCGCTTGGGTGGTTGAATAGTCTAAATATGTCTTTTTTTTGCAATAGACTGAAATGCCGGTGACAGGGAGACTAAGGTTCGAACTCCTCTCGAGTGATTTTTTCCTCAAATATATTTACAATTTCCATGTAAATATGGGTACACTTCCACTAAATTCAACCTTCCTCATCACCAACACATTAAAGTAATAAGTACTTATGTGTGTAACCAGTACAGGTACTGGAGATGTGGGTAAAATATAAAATTAATGACAGTTTATATGTGGGGCCTACCTGGCCTTATAATTGTTAAAATTTAAAAACTGTTTTATTTAGCAGACTGTACATTTGTTAATCAACCTTTTAAAAAAAATCAATACTATTTAAAAAGGTCATTACTTATTGTGTGTGTGTGTGTGGGGGGGGGGGGGGGGTAGGGGGAAAC
>CABFWO010000437.1:234028-245295 GCA_902155825.1 Timema genevievae | reverse complement strand
CAAATAAATTGGGGGGGGGGGGGAGGCTCTAGGTGTCTCCTTCCCCAATTCAGCTGTTTCCCCCCTACTTAATAAACCAAAAACCACAACTGTGAAAAATGTATTGAAAAATGTTTTTAACCATACAAGTTTCATTTGTCCACCACATCTGATGTCCCCTTTGTGCATTGAATACTTCCCACATTTATCCTCTTTTTGTTTTATTAAATTTACACAAAAGGTTTCTTTTTCCTTTTTCTTTATTTTTATCAATTTGCATTAGTATTGTAAAATTATTTAGCCATTTGGCCACCTAATTGTTAAATATTCTATCACAACTTAGTATTTGACATAAAAAATGTAAAATACCCCTACAAGTAAAGGCATAAGGCAATATTTGTTACAAATCTTTTAGTGAGATAGCCTATTTATTTTGTTTGAAGGGCGAAGGCTATCGTTCTATCCCGGGCAGAAACCTAAGAATTTTTTTTCTGTGATAGTAAAAGTCTTTGGATTGTAGTAGTATAAGTGCAGACTGTAGAGTGCTCTAATAAAAGAAAATAGAAGTTAGATATTAAAAAATGAAAGACAACTTGTAGGACTATATAAACGTATAATTAAAAACGTAGTTTTCAATGCTTTACTTGTCTACAACAAACAAAACTTCAAACAATTCGTCACCCGAGAATGCAAGTGTTCTATCTCCAAAATTGTTAAATTTGAGATATTTGGTGTTTACGTTTATTTAGAATGCATATGACTCACCTGCGGTGAAATCGAGATTACTGTATAATTACTTAAGAAGATATAAACACGAGTTGTCATCTAGTAGCATTGGTTTTATACACAAGGTCAAACTTCAATGATCTTTTACACAAAAGTGATAAATTGGACATAGAATATATGCATTCTCGGGTAACGAATTATCGTATAATAAGTACGAATTATTAATTAATGATAGAGTAGCCTTTTGATTCTAGTAGTTAATAATTTACCGGCCAATACTACCAACGCATGCTACCAAAATCACTAGAAATTATCTAATTTTCCGTCATGTATAAACTAAAATTAATACTTTTAGGGCCCCATTTGAAAAGAGTAGTAGAGCCACAAACAGATTATTTAGGGGGAGCCACAAATTCAATGTCGTTATTTACATATATCTCGGACTTAGATTACTTTAAATTAGAGAAAGTGATACAAACAACACTGAAAGCATTCTTTCCCGCGAGAAAAGGGTAATAGGATAATTCAACAAAATTAAATACCACACTATCCAATATTTGATTACTAATTAATGGGGGGAGGGAGAGCTGTATTTAGGGGTAAAAAAAATGTTGGCAACTTGGTTACCAACTAAAAGGGTCAATGACCCACTGTTATTGCCCTACATCTCTCAGTAGTGTATGAACTTGTAACTTTTAGAAGTTTGATCGTTCTGTTTCGGTAGCTCCTCCGATATATACTTACTTATTTACTTATGTACTTACCAGCAGACATGTGTTGTTTTTTTTCAATAGAGAAAAAAGTATTTTTCCAAATAAAATATTACTAGAAATCTGACCAAAATTTCAAATTCTTGTACTAAACTTCAATAGTTTTTACGTTATTTTATATACTTTTTAATTCTAACCATTCATTCCATCATAACATACACATGCTTTGCATTATTACCCAAGTATTAATTTACAATCCAACACATTTTAAGGGTTCTAGAGAGAATTAGAAAATTAATTAAAGGTTTTAACCTGATAGCTGATACCCACAATGGTATGATTTTATAAACTATCTGTTAACCTAATGAGTCTTGAGTTTGATGGGTCAAATAAATCCAAGTTTTTTTTATTTATTTACACTAATGTGGTTAGAAATTAAGTGAATAAGGGGTGATTTGAAAAAAGATTAAAGAGCTGTTTAAATCACTAAAAACTCTTAACAAGTGCAAAGAATGAGAGAAAACCAAGAATGTAATATAAATAACAATTCGTATGGCACCATTTTATTGTATTGATTTTCACACTTTATTTGCACTGATCAAAACATAGTATGTATAGTGTAGCGGTTTTGGCGCATGCGCGGATATTTCGGCGCTATGGTTGGCTCTATGAGTAAAAAGGGTGGGGGAAGATAATTTAAACATAGATGTTCAACCTTCGAATAAGCGGGGGAAGAGGAGGAAGTCTTGTGCTCATGTGTTGCTTGTTGCTGTCGGCTTCAGACCTGCTTCAGACTTCAGTTTGAATCAGTGTTTTCGTGCGGGCGGTATTGTGTTTTAACATGCTACTTGGAACTACAAGCTCAGTAACGTGATAGAAGACTCGTTTGACAATATTTTTGTTGTATCTACAGATACTTGAGATCTATATTGTTACAGACGTGTTAGATTACCTTCTGCAGAGTGTTGACAGCATTTTTCGAGGGAAAAGAGGTGAATGTATTTGCATTTTATGAAGCCATAATAATACTAAAATTGTACTAACCTGTATTTTTAGTTATTATCTAAACATGTTTAATTCGATGCTTATTATTCTTTTAAACTCATCTTAACTACTTCATCTACTTTAGTAGGCCTAATGAGTTGAATTTTATTGTCACATGGCATTGCCGAGCTTAAAAAAACCATTGTTGAAACTTATTTTAAATAAATTACTATGGATATCATAACTATGTGAAACGCTTCATAGGATTAAATAAACTTATCATTTAAAGTTAGGTAAAATCTTTTTCACAAATTATTTTAAATCTAATGTTTAAACTAAATTGTTACACTTTTCACGCGAAGTTTACTATATTCCACCCCCACCACACAATCTTTTGCTTGCTCATGACTATACAAAATATACTGAAATGTTTAAATCATGTAAACGTTAATGGAAACGCGAACATAATTATAATGAAAAGAGTTAAAAGGAGTGGTGTATTTTATGAATGTGTTAAATCATAACTTAAACTAAAGTGTTAAAATTTATTTGTTATTGTTTGAAGTTGATTGTTACCAATCTAAAGATGTAACAACTAGATTTTAACCATATATTATCTCCATTATGCACATAAATGTTAAACAAAGAAGTACTCAAACCTAACCGTGTCCTTGAGTTCAAGGTCACGTGTACACCCTCCATTGGACTTTTTTTTTAGTTCAACCAAACGGCCCTTTTTATAAGTATGGGTGAATCTTAATACTTTTTTTCCCCTCATTATGTTTCTGAATCCATGTATTTTATTTCATATATCTTCTGAGTTTTAAATTTTCTATGTAAACGAGTGATAAAGTTTGTGTGGGGCACAGAACCAATTTATTAATATCTCACTCGCAGCCGAATGAAGTTATCAAGATGTTAATATTATGTTGTGAGCCTGCTTATTTTGTTTGTTTTTCACCGTCTTCACAAGTTGAAAACGATGACTCTGACAGGTATGTAAAGCAGAACAAAGAACGCCTTTACTCAAATGTAATACGAACCAAACAACCACTGACTACTTCCCCCGCGAGACTAAAGTCTCGGTGGTTGATATCGTAGACTTGAGGCAAAGCTCTTCTTCGTTGTTAAGTCACTATCAGCTCCATTTCTGATCAAGGGACTAGAATAGTGTATCCATACACCAAGTGTGTTTATAACGTTACTGGAATACTGCGTGGACCTGTCCGGCAGTAGAAGAACAAAAACAGCGAGGAGGAAAATACAAGTGACAACACCGTTTGTGGTATTTAATCACAACTTGTGAATGCGAGGAATGCCAGGCCTCCACCGTGGTTCGGATCCCACGTTAAACTGTAGCTCCTTCATTTCATCTCACAATCACCCTACCATTACACATTAGCGTAAGTGCGTATAACCCGGACGGGTAGTAAGACGCGGTTATAATAATAATAATAATAATAATAATAATGTTTGTGTTGTGACTCCCTTCTATCGCCGACCTTGGGGGTAGAATGCTTGCTTCAGGACCCTATGTTCGTGGGTTCAAACCCAGTTGGGGTCGATGGATTTTTCTTGAGCGACAAAAACTCTGTAGCACAACTTCCTTCGGAGGGGAAGTAAAGCCGTCTGTCCAATGTAGATTATGGCCTATAAGGTATGGGGAAATACCTTTCCCGGCAAAATTGATAGATTCTTTCGCTCTCGCTCATAGAAATTCCCGTGTGCTGGTTGATAAAACCAGTCGGTTCAGGTTAAATACCTCCAATAAAAGAAAGGACCCCACCTATTAGGCCTAAATTGCATCATTCTATTCCTTAATATCCATTCTCGAACTTTTTAAAAATTGAAAATTTTCACTTTTAAACTATGTTTACAAGTCTATATAGATATAGGATTCTAGAACATAGTTTTGTATTCATTTCAGACAGTTCATTCACTGCTATCGATATTTTTAACCTAACTGCAACATCTTATTGACAATATCTCAGCCACCTGAAAGTGTTGTGTGATATAACTGGATCATTTTTCAATGTCTATATCCATCAAATTGAGTGAACCGGCTTGTGTAAGAAGGTCAATTTTAGTTTTAATCGCTAAACCAAGTTGTTAGATCGGGGTTCGATCCCGGTCGGGTGCACTGATGGTGGTGTTTCCTAAATGGTTTTACACTTTCCCTCCGCGCAAATGCGGGTGCACTTCATCTAAATATAACCTTCCTAATCCCTAACACATCATTGTAATTAGTAGATAGGCGTACAACCCGAACGGGTAGTAAGACGCGGTGCTAAAAAAAACGGTATGGAGGCACGCGACCGACTGAGCTAAGGTATCAGACTATAATGCCGGGATCACGATCAACTTAGTGTTAACTTAACGTATGTGTGATCACGATTCACGTAACTTAACGTAACAACACGAGCCAAACATCTTTCTCGAGTATGATCTGTGATTTGTACTAGTTTTACAGCGATGATCTGTGAATGTTTATAGTTTTCAATCGATATAATAAATATCTAATACAATTTTTTTTGTTGATAAATTGAGCTTTCCTATTTTAGTTTAATTATTTTGTTTCAATGTCTGATCACTAGAATTTACGCTAAAGAGTAAACATTAGTCATAATACCAACAAATGATTTACTAAATATCCCTGATGACGTCACTCGCTTAATGATTGGCTGGCTAGATCACGTGATACCTTTCAAGTAACGTTTATTTAAAGTAAAATACCTCCCAGGACATCTCTTACGTTAAGTTAACTGCAAGTCAACGTTAAGTTAAGTGCATCGTGATCGCTTCCATTTAAACACACGAGGAGGTTCTTTACGTTAAGTTAAGTTAAGTTTAAGTTGATCGTGATCCCGGCATTAATATGTTCATTAACGGTGAAAATATGAACAAATATATTTTTCCAAAATTGTAAAGTAATATAAGATCTGTGATGTACCTTACCTACCCCACCCCCGCTCCCCCCATGGGGCTAGCTGGCTCCAACATTGTACCCACAATATTAGGATTGAATATATATTAAAATATTCCTATTGGCTATTTCTCGTGAAGTTTGTTCTCCGTTGTATCATAGCAGGAAGTAGAGCGATCTGTCTTGTCTACTAGAGTTTTCATTGGCCGGTTAAAAGTAACATTTGTATTAAAACGCAATACTTTTCCTAGCGCAAAAAAGCAAAAATCGTGTATAAAATAACGTTGGATACAAATAAATGAAGTATTTACATTTTTAAGATTATTATGTTAAATATATACATGTATGTATATATTCTAAAAATTGAAAAATGACACCTCGACACGGGAATCGAACTTGGGACCTTTGACTTAGTACGCCAGTGCTCTAACCACTGAGCTATCCAGGAATCGTCCCGTGCCCAGGTTCATTCTTCGCTCATATTTTAAGGCAGAGTCTATGATGGACGTGCGGAAATCGTCGGCTACAAATGTGTGATTTTTACTAAGATCACTAGCCATCAGATAATGCAGTCACCTTCGATTAGGTAGTTGGCTTAATGCTGCCACTTGTACAATTATTATAATTGTAAGGGATTGCATATTTAATAATCAAATAGCCAAAGCTATTATTTATGCATTTTTTTATAATTACAGGTTGGAACCCCCAGAAACCTCCCTGGCTACGGCTTTGCCTTTCTTACACTTGCTAATGCACTGCTCCTCCACCCTTCCCCCAACATTAAAACTACACTTGTCAGAATGTCGTCCTTCAACAAGAGACGTGCGATCTGAAAGCTGTCATTCTTTCATCTGCTGGTTGATATAAAACACAGGCCCGGTGTAATTTGAAACAGACGTGACTCAAGTGTTTTAATGTAATGTAACCAGCAGCCTCTTTGGAGACTCGTTCGTTACAAAGAGGTTACGTTACATCTTGGGACTTGCTTGTATACACGTTGTGGCGCGGTGGGAAGACTTGGGGTGCGGGAAAATAGGGGCATTCGAGGCATTTAAGGTGGGATGGGAGGACACGCGAGAAAAAAAGTTGTTTTTTTTAGTTTTTTTATGGTGGAATTTTTTTTTTGCCAAAATAAGTAAAATACTGTTCCAGTACAAAAATAGAATGTAATTTTCTTCACATGGTGACCTCATAATTTCTTGAATATCTGACAAAGGGTGTCCTGGAATTTAATGACAACTTTCTCTCTTCATTTAAAAAGTTTGTCAACTAATGCCGCTATGCTCATGACAAATATTCAACAACTGTTGATATCAACATGGGAAGAAAATTAAACTATTATGTTTCTACTGGAGCAATATTTGATTTATTTTAGCCAAAAAAAGTTTTGATATAAAAACTGCAAAAAAAACTGACCTTTTCTCGCGCCCCCTTCCATCCCACCTTAACGTACACTTTCTGAATCGACTGATTATATCAGCACACGAGAATTTCTACGAGCGAGAGCAAAAGGGCCTACCAATATTGCCGGGGAAGGTATTTTCACATACCTTCCAGAGTTCTTTTTACACGCCACAGTCAACACTAGGACCGACGGCTTTATTACCCATCCGAAGGAAGTTTTGCTACTGATTTTTTTTATCGCTCAAGGAAAAATCCGTCTACGCCGGCTGGGTTTGAACCCACGAACATCCGGTCCTGAGGTGAGCACTTTACCCCAAGACCACTGAGGTCGGCGGTATTTAATTGGTTAGGCGTCATTCTCGCAATAGACCGGAAATATCGGTGACGGTGGGTGTCTAAATCCGGGTAGGATGTGCAAAGGGTATTTCTCTCTCTCTCTCTCCCACTCTACACAAATGCGGGTACATTTATTTTACATTCTACTTTGCTCACACATATATAATTTTAATGTAAATATAGGGTAGAGCGGACGGCTAGTAAGACGCGGTGTACCAAAGTTCTTGTGCGATAGAGAAAATTTTATTTGACAGACATAATTTCCAATGGCGGGTTTTTGCCTGTGAGTTGTACATGTTCAATCTTTTAAAATTATGAAAGCTACTTTGTTTATTAGAGTTGATTTAAATCACGTGCATCTATTTAAATACTGATTGTTGTTNTTTTCTCTAAGTATCGCAGCGAAGTTACGCCTTATGACCAAACCTATATTTAATTATGTGCATTCTGTTTTAACCTGAAAGGTATCAAGGTCACCGTGCCTGGTTCCGCTATGGTGCAATTATACTATAAAGCCACACGGCTGACTCACTCACTGACATTAATGTTTACCCACTTCCAGATGAGCTAGAAACTTATAACTCGGCAAACTTATAGATTCTAGCATTTTAGAAAACATTCTAATTTGATATTTCGTAAGGTTAAGACTTATATATTATTGTAATTTAATAAATGCAAGTATGAATTAAATTGGTTAAGTAACCTTTAAAATATTGTATATAAATACATTATAATTTGCCCTTATAAGAAGTTGGCATGATTTGGTAATATCTGTTTACATTGGTAGCGTTGTTGTGATATGAGTCGATTACACACAAAATAACACCACGACATAACTATGAACTGACAAGCATTCACAGTGGAATTCAAAGTCAAAACATCTTAACAATACAAACAGTTTAAAAAGTTAAAATAAAAGACAATTTAAAATACCAAGTTAAGATATATTACACCATATATGAAGAGTTGGCTAGTTTAATTTAATAAATTTTAGTGACAAATTAATTTGCACAAAAGTTGGTTTTGAGTTTTTTTAATATTATCAGTCTTATCTGTGGTTTTATTTTTAAAATCCCTGTAGGCCTACTCCTTCCAGTTTTCTGGTGTGAGCTGGAGTTTACCTGAACTTCATTAACCCGACATGTTCCGGTACTGTGAATGGCGTATCATAATCATGGAACTGAAAATTGAAATTTAAAACTGAGGAAATCCTATAGATTACAAACCGAACATATAAATAAGTAAAATAAGAGAGCTAGGGAATTTAAATTCAAAGACCACAGAATAAAGGTAAAGCAGCGATATTCCAACAAACAAACCTACGTCGTTATGTGCAGAAACACGACCTATAGATGTTGACCGTCTTAGTGTGGTTGATCGTAGAATCAGGTGAAATGGAACTTGCAGTGCTGGAATCCATATATCTTACCAACCTGTCACAGTTTCACAATCAAACATTTTTGTACATCATTTCACACCTAACATAATGCTTACCTCGGGATTTCAACTACACATCCTATTAGGTTTCGTTGTCAGGCCACACGGCTTAAAAATACAACGGTCTTTGTCGTTTTCTGGAACTACTTTGCTATTCTGTCTAAGCGACTAAACTTATATTCCCTTTAGCCCTTCACAATCACTCTTTGTCATATCAATAAGAAGGAGTAGAAAGAAAACTACGAAACTTTTTATCTCAAAGTAAAGAGGAAAGCTCGCTGCTAGTTCTCAAATATCTTAAAATGTTATGTTACTTGTGAGTCTATAAAAAATGATTGTATTTGTTAGAGGAAGGCTAAATATAGAGCCCCCCCCTTTTTTTAAATCAAGACTAGTTGCATAGCTCTGAAAATATGATTATAATAAAGTCGTTGAAAAGGAGCCATTATTACATTTTTACATATTTGTTTCTTTTAATAAACCTCATTTGTTAAGGGAAAAGAGCCCTGTTGGAATTTTTTGACTTTATTTTAGCGTGAACTATGTTTTGAAATAACCCATAGTAGAATTAAATATTGCGTTATGCTTTAACCCGCAGGGCCGAAAAATTTACCATTGATGAGATGTGGGTTTACCCTTTCACAGTGATGAATTAACGGGCGGGGGGTTGGGTGTTGTGGCAGGTTTAAGTTAGTTTTTAAGTCGTGTGCTGATATAATCAGTCGTTTCAGAAAGTACACGTTGAATGCCACGATAATATGTTATTATTTCTATTAGAGGTATTTAACGCGCACTTTCTGAACCGACTAATTATACCAGCACACGAGAATTTCTATGAGCGAGAGTGAAAAGGCTTATCAATTTTACCGGAAAAGGTATTTTCACATACCAGGGTTCTTTTACTTGCCACAATCGACAGGGGACCGACAGCTACGAAGGAAGTTGTGCTACGGATTTTTATTACTCAAGAAAAATCCGGCGACCCCGGCTGGGTTTGAACCCACAAACACTGGATCCTGAGGTGAGCACTTTACCCCGATACCATCGAATATATAATCTTAAGTATTACCTCAAGGTAAGAGACTGTTTCAACCAATCAGAAGGTAGTTTTCACCCGCTTAGGTGATTGCGTGACTTCAGGAGTCAAGGTCCTAATACACTGGACTTAAGATGAAGATAAAATCGGGGAACGAATACCAGTCGAACCTGCGAAATTCCCCCCCTTCCCCCCAAATGGTTTCCTATTCTCCTTCCACGTGAATTCGCGTAAATTTCCTCTATAACTCCATCTTCCTCATTCATACCCTATTAATGTAAACATGCAGATAGCTCGAACGGGTAGTAAGGTTTTGACCAAATATAATCTTTTATGTATTTTTATTAATAAAATATTAAGCATTAATACTATTTATATTAATACCATCACCCACTTCATTGGCCGAATGATCTAAGCTCTGAGGCGTCACTCTCGTGTTGGAATAACCCGCTGATGACTGGATGATCGAGGTTCAAATTCTGGTTGGGTTTATCGAAGGTGTTTTTTTCCTAAATAGTTCCCCACTCTCCTTCCACGCAAATGCGGGTAGATTACCTCTAAACCTACTCCATCAGACTAATTATCATAAATGTGTATAACAGTAAGACGAGGTGATAAAAATAAACTCTAAATAAAAATAATACCGAACATGAAGCAACCTCCATGATCTCTACACCTTGGACGATGTTCCACGCGCGCTACTGTCCCCGGTATACAAGCTGGCAACGTTCCAACCTCAACCTGTTCCAGGGGAATCCGGCCGCGCCACGTGCCCTCACCTGCTGCGGCATGTGTGAGTGAGTGACTTGATTGAGGGGGGAGAGGGGGAAACACAACATTCGCGCTTCTACCAACTTTATAAATAGTTTTCCTTCTTTGTTTACAGTCGCACAATCGTGACTAAAACTTTTTGGTTGCGTGCACCGCGTCTTATTGCTCGTACGGGACATCCGCGTCTATTTAAATTAATGGGGTATGGAAGAGTAAGGTGGAATTTGATTGAAAATGTACCCGCGTTTGCGTGAAAATGAGAGTTGGCTATTTAGTGAATAATACCTACAGTACACCCTGAAAGTATTCGAACCCCGACTTTTCCTTTATCGGCAAATCAAACAGAGCTCTACCTCAGCCTACCATCGCTTCTATCGCGGGCTCTATCTAGAATTGTATCTCATCCTACCATCACTTCTCTAGTGGGCTCTATCTAGAGCTGTATCTCAGCCTACCATCACTTCTCTCGCGGGCTCTATCTAGAGCTGTATCTCAACCTACCATCACTTCTCTCGCGAACTCTATCTAGAGCTGTATCTCAACCTACCATCGCTTCTCTAGTGGGCTCTATCTAGAGCTGTATCTCAGCCTACCATCACTTCTCTCGCGGGCTCTATCTAGAGCTGTATCTCAGCCTACCATCGCTTCTCTAGCGGGCTCTATCTAGAGCTGTATCTCAACCTACCATCGCTTCTCTAGCGGGCTCTATCTAGAGCTGTATCTCAACCTACCATCGCTTCTCTAGAGGGCTCTATCTAGAGCTGTATCTCAGCCTACCATCGCTTCTCTAGCGGGCTCTATCTAGAGCTGTATCTCAGCATACCATCGCTTCTCTAGTAGGCTCTATCTAGAGCTGTATCTCAGCCTACCATCGCTTCTCTAGTGGGCTCTATCTAGAGCTGTATCTCAGCCTACCATCGCTTCTCTAGTGGGCTCTATCTAGAGCTGTATCTCAGCCTAC
>CABFWO010000437.1:197475-215217 GCA_902155825.1 Timema genevievae | reverse complement strand
GGAGGGGGGAAGGGGGCGGGTCGTCGTAGTCACCCACAAGGGGCTAATAACTGTCTGATGAGCGTGGGACCCCTTTTCTGGTTCGTCCGCCAACAGGAGTGTTCAAACTTCGGACATCCCCCCCTCCCTTCTAAACGCGTCACTCGTGTTGGATTGGATTGCCGGTGACGGGGAGATTGGTAGGTTCGAATCCTGGGTGGGTTTTTTTCCCGGTCTCCCTCCACGCAAATGCGGATACACTTCCTATAAATATAACCTTCCTAATACCTAAAACCTTGGGCGTAATTAGTACAAAAGCGTGTAACCTGAACGGGTAGTGAGACGCGGTGATAAAAAAAATAATTAAAATGCGCCTCTCAGATTTTGAGGGATACAAAGAAAAAAAACCTATTCCCACTCGCATCATCGCCCAACAAATGCCAATCGGATACATTACGCGACCATAAATGGAGCCGTTGATTTTTAAAACTGGTATTACCTACCTAATGTCATTAGGAACTCGAAAGTTAACTGTCGCACTTACAAAAGCACTCCACATATCCCTATCTCTAGCTAGTTCTATCCAGTCTACCTCATTACGGTTATTATGTTAGTAATGCATGAAGGTAGAGTGTGTGGGTCAAAAAGAAGTGGTAGGCCATGAAAAACATGGCTAAATGTTGTAGACGAGTGTGTTAAAAGCGACAAGGCCGTAGTCAGGGGGGGCTTTCGGGGTTCAAACCCCCCCCCCGAAATTTTATGAACAAAATATATATGGCTTTATTTATGGTTCAAACAATATCAAAATTAAGGTGCAATACAAATTAGGGGGCTGTGTTACCATAAAAAGCACTTCAGAGAGCTTCCAGAGGTGTTCGTTATTTAGAATTTTTTCTAGCCTTTGGCATTTAGGGTGTTATGTTGTCATAAAAAAAATTTCAGATAGTTTCTAGAGGTGTTTAATATTTAGAATTGTTCCTATTTTTCGGGAGAACTTCTAGAGCTGTTTAATATTTGGAATTTGTCCTAGCCTTCGGCAGTTGATGGGTTATGTTACCATAAAAAAGCACTTAAGAGAGCTTCTAGATCTGTTTAGTAATTAGAGTTTGTCCTAGCCTCAGATAGTTAGGGGGTAGTGTTGCCATAAAAAAACACTTCAGATAGTTTCTAGAACAGTTTTTTATTTAGAATTTTTTCTAGCCTCCGTCATTTGGGGGATGGGCCCACCAAACCCCTCCTGAAATTATTTGCTGGTTACGGGCTTGAAAAGCGAAACATTTAGAGTTTTAAGAATAAAAGGGCATGTATGACTCTGTGTATGGATTTTGTTGAAGTGAAGTAAGTGTGGAGGAAGTTAGTGAGGATGAATTAGTTACGGAGTTGTTTTTTGAGCTATATATACAATCTCTTAAAACTGGTGCTCCAAATATTTCTTAGTAAGAACATAAAGACACATGAAGGATACGAGGGAAAAGGGAGGAAGTCACATCACACACATTTTCCAGGGCAACAACTCTTATATCTAAAACTCCATAAGGACCCCAGCCAATACTTTTTTTTTATTTGATTTAAATATGACGGAGACCTCTTTTAACCATAGTCTTAAATACATTGGAAAGCTCTCATGATTGTCCAACAGATGGCAGCACTTGTTCGATTAGAGATAAAATTGGACTCTTCCTTTTTCCCCTGTACCCTTAATATTATATTATTATTTTATAATCGATCAATAATCAGAACGTGCGTAATCAACTGATTTACACCCCTGGAAATAACGTAATGAATCTAATGTAAGGGAGGATTTGCCAAGATGCTGTTGAAGCAGAAATACTGCTGTTAACTATTAATGGTTATGGGCAGATATTATTGTTTAGGGACAGGATTTGGAAAGCCCTGTGGTCGACATACTGAGGGAGTGACCCACCTCCTAGCCCTCACCCCCCTCTACCCCACTTATGACCCGTATTTCCTCGGGTGTCAGGTCGGGGAGAGGTGGAATATATAGAACAGAAGTGTCGCAACTCCAAAAACAACGGGAACATTTTTTTTTATCGGTGGTCTGAGGTGTCGCTTTCGCAATAGACTAGTTCGAATCCCGCCTGGGTGTACCGGGTGTTTTTTTTCGCCCCTAAAATGGTTTTCTCACTTTGCCTCCACGTAAATGCGGGTACACTCCCTTATCACTAACTCATCAGTGTAATTAGAATAGATGCGTGTAACCTGAGCAGGTAGTAAGACGCAGTGCTAATATATATATTTATATATATATATATTTTATTTTATTTTAAAAGCTCATTCAAATTATTAACCCTATTAAAATTGTGATATTTGACCGAATTAAAATAAATCCAATGGCCTCTTAACTTTAACTAAGAGTATTTTATATTTTATTACACTGCGTGTCCGTGGTTTGTATGGTCTACCGACCCTCGACTAAAGTCCGTTCAGCGTAGGAATTGTTTTCTGAAAGACCTTTTTCCCTACCAGAAATCTATTATATAGTAGGATATTGGCAGGAAAAAAGACCTTTCAGAGAGAAATTCCTACCGTGAATAGAGTTTATATATTATCAATACAGATAAAATAGTAAAATGTTATCATTGCTGGCATGGCAAAAAAAAAGTTTTTTTTTTAGAAACGTATTACATGTACACTCCGTTTATCTTGAATGGGCTACAACATGGCCCTATCTTATAAGGTGCCCCATAGTGTAACTAATCAAGGTAAGCTTCCAACCTTTCAGAGTTAATGAAGGTTAACACGTGAAAGACTTAGATGTCGTTAATATAGTGGCATTCATTTTACTTTCAACTTTGGGACATTTTATTTCACTATTTTAGCTGGCTTCCAGTTCAACTTGCCTTGGAACTTTTTTTTTACATTTCTGGGGCCTGCTTAAACTAACTCGCACACTCTCTGACCTTGAAAAGTCGGGCAGAAATTACTAAACTTCCAGAAACCAAGTGGTCTTATAACGTTTCTGGGTGGAGGTGTCCTTCAGTAGAACAAATAGGTGAGAAGTGAAATACATTTTATTCACAAAGATCCATTCTGTGCTCCTAAACCAGACCTTTCGTTTCCCGGGATTCTAGCTCTTAAGAGACGGCCAGACTGGGCGAGCGAGCGACTAAAATATAAAATAGAACACATGGGTTGTAATGAGAGGTGGCCAGACTGGAGCGAGCGCGCTCGAGACGGTACAGTCTAGTTTACAGGCGTTAGGGTAATATTATTGTATGTTGGTTCATTGAGTGCTAGGAAAACTTCTCATTTTGACATTTTTATTATTATCGATAGGTTTAGCACACTTGATACTAACGGACTAATTTATTTGGTAAGATCATAAACTATATATATATATATGTAAAACTGATATGTTAAAATACTTCAATATTATCAACGTAGGCCTCTACAAATAATAATCACCATTTAGCGTGGAGAGAGGAGGAGAAAACCACAACAATAAATCACTTGTTAAAAACCACCCTCAGTTCACTGAGCCAAGATTCGGAGCCTCGTCAACAACTATCGAGAGCTATCTGCTAATCACGCGCTCCCTCGCACGCTTGTCAGTCTGGCCGAACCCTTAATAATCAACATATATATATATATATATATATAGATTTTTGAATTTTTCAGAGTGGAAAAGGTCAACTTTTAAACAAATTTAAAAGTCTTTATAGGTATAGGGTCATAAAACATAGTTTTGTGTTCATTCCAGTAAACGCCAAACTAGTGTACTGTTAAAAGTCGAGTCAATATTTAACCTAATCGCATCATCTGATCGGCAATATTTCTGCATCCCCAGAACGTAAGCTCGCCATTCAACCCTAACTTGACACACCTCTCTATCCTGACACTCGGTCTTGATTAAGTTTTTACATTCGCACGTCGCTGCGCCGTTGTGTTTTTAGAAAGCCCCCGCTAAATATCCAAACAAAGACATTCAATATCGCGCTTTGCACGACACCAGTCAACCGAAATAACGAGACCAGCACGATCTGCTAATGGTAGCGAACAAATAGAACCTTCCAGTGGGTGATAAAACATTAGCTAATTGCCTCCGAACTCTCTTGCGTCCTAATTGGCTGTTGTTCGCTTCTCCTAATTATCGACAGGAAGAGAACGGTCCCTTCTAGTTTCTTGAATAAACACTGGAGCAGCTATTGTCAAGCTTAGGAAGGCTGTGATTAGGACTGCACCGGACAATGTCGTTGCTCTGACAACATTTTCAGGGGGACAGGGCTAGCATACGTTCTCATTTTGAGACGTAAAATAGGTCTCCAATCTTAAAATAGGTCTCCAATCTTAAAATAGGTCTCCAAGCGTAAAATAGGTCTCCAAGCGTAAAATAGGTCTCCAAGCGTAAAATAGGTCTCGAATCGTAAAATAGGTCTCGAATCGTAAAATAGGTCTCGAATCGTAAAATAGGTCTCCAGTCGTAAAATTAGGTCTCCAGTCGTAAAATTAGGTCTCCAGTCGTAAAATTAGGTCTCCAGTCGTAAAATTAGGTCTCCAGTCGTAAATTAGGTCTCCAGGCAAAGCTTTTTTTTTTCAAACACAAAATTGTCCTTTTCTTAACTAATGTTGCCAAGGTTTTTTTAGTGCCGCGTCTTACTACCTGTTATAGGTTTATATTTATATGCACTTATTACACTAATGTGTTAGGGATGAGGAAGGTTGAATTTAGAGTAAGTATACCCGCATTTGCGTGGAGGGAGAGTGGATAACCGTTCTGGGTGAGCCACCTTCGTTGCACCTGACCGGGATTTGAACCTGTATCTCCCTGTCGTCGGCAGTCTAGTCCATTGCGAGAGTAGCGCGTTAGACCACGCGGCCACCGAATTGGAGCGCCAACAGTAAAAATGCAAAGCATTGATTGTGTGTGTGGTATTTCTGATTAAATTAGTCGTAGATTTGGTTAGAAGGTTCTGTATAAATGGAAGGATGGATGGTGAAATGGACAGACGGGTGAATTTAACCATTGGTTTAGATCAACAATCTTGATGCTGCTTGGATGTTTATGAATTATTTATTTTTGAAAAATTTGCTGTCAATTAAACGTGTTTTTTTTAAAGGAATGCTTAAAACTATTTTCTTTGAGCCAAGGCTAGGCTTTTTATATTATTAATGTTAGTGACTAGTTTAAAAAAGTTAAGCCCAAGTTCATAAAAACTATTCGAAAAAACCTTTGAAATAGCTTACAGAGCTATATTTAGTTAAAAAAAATTCTTGCCTCCGGTGATTGGGATGATGCCCTCAAACCTACCAAGTTTTAGATACAGGGGTTGGGTAAATCATAACTTCTCGCACCTGCATGTAGGTAGGTTTACTACCCTTCCACTACCCATTATCTTAACATACCTACTTAACCCGCCTCGGTGACGTAGTTGGCTAAGGCGCTAGTTTCGTGTTGAGCCAGACTGCAGAGGACGGGGAGATCAAGGTTCGAATCTCGGTCGGGTGAACTGGGGAGATGGAGGGGGATCCTAAATGGTTTTCCACTCTCCCTCCACGCAAATAATGGTTCACTTGGTTTAAATTCAACCTTCCCAATTCCTAATCCATTAGCATAAATTAGTTAGTACTTAAGCGTATAACTCGAACGAGTAGTAAGACGTGGTGCTAGAAAAAAAACACTTACTCAAAACATTTGCTAACTATGAAACGTTTGATAGAAAGATCAGGGTCGAGAGGTTATGTACCCGCCCTAGAATTTATTAGCGCCCCCTTGAAAAGAAAAATGAGCTTTCTACGCCCATGAAAATCACTGGTTTACGAAATGTTCTGTAGACAGCGCAGAAGACTTGACAGAGAATGTCCCAGCACAGTTTACCAGTAATTACCATGTAGTAAGTAGTTCCCTCAGCGATGATATCGAGTGTAGCCGCTTGTGAGAAGGTGAACGGGTCCAGCCGCGAACATGGTTCGTCATTGAAATGGTTGGGTGTCTACCACCCGGGGGGAAACTGGAACTAGCCGGGAATAAGTCAGGAATAATAATCATTTAATCAGTAGATTACAATGTGATTCAAACTGCCCTTTTTTTGTTTGTAACTGTGTTATATATTTTATAATTACTAGTAGACCATGTTAATACATATTCTGAAAATTTAAAAATGACACCTGGACACGGGAATCGAAACAGGGATCTTTGGCTTTGTACGCCAATGCTCTAACCACTGAGCTATCCCGGATTATTCCCGTGCCCAGGCAGGCCCATTCTTCACTCCTATTTTAAGGCAGAGTCTGTGATGAACGTGTGGAAATCGTCGGTTACAAGAATGACCCTGGGCACGGGACAATTACTTGATAGCTCAGTGGTCAGAGAATTGGCGTAATAAGCCAAAGTTCCCGGGTTCGATGCCTGTGTCCAGGTGTCATTTTTCAATTTTCAGAATATGATATCTTGATGGAGTAAATCCTCATTAAAAGCATACATAATAGCTTTGGCTATTTGATTCTTAAACATGTTAATGCAAATAAAAAACATGTTTATTTAAATTTTAAAACTTAATAATAATAATAATAATAATAATACTAATAATAATAATAATAATTCTATTCATAAAATGATTATAAAAAACGTGGGGGTAGAAGGGTGTGATATACTTTTGAGTCGGGAATTTTAGGAAATGATAAGGGGAAATAGGGGAAAAATTGGGAATTTCGTTGGTCAAGTTGAGTAGGCACCCTGAAATGGGTGCGTTGCAAGTGCTGGACACAATCTCGCCCAAGTGTTGCAATCCTCATGTGCTGGATACAATCTCGCCCAAATGTTGCAATCCTCATGTGCTGGATACAATCTCGCCCAAATGTTGCAATCCTCATGTGCTGGATACAATCTCGCCCAAATGTTGCAATCCTCATGTGCTGGATACAATCTCGCCCAAATGTTGCAAACCTCATGTGCTGGACACAATCTCGCCCAAGTGTTGCAAACCTCATGTGCTGGACACAATCTCGCCCAAATGTTGCAATCCTCATGTGCTGGACACAATCTCACCCAAGTGTTGCAATCCTCATGTGCTGGATACAATCTCGCCCAAATGTTGCAAACCTCATGTGCTGGTCACAATCTCGCCCAAATGTTGCAATCCTCATGTGCTGCTGTTTATAAAAGGTTTGAGTGCATGTGGTTCAGACTTTGTCGAACGTTCCTTGTAACAAGATGTTAATACCACGAGTCTGTTGTATTTCCCTGCGTGTTGCAGACCTGCCCCTGTGGCTTCTCTCACTTTTTGTCTTATTGGCGGGGAAGCAGGTATTTTCGCACATAAATTACGAATCATGTTGTTTATTACCCGCATCCCCGGGTCCGGACAACAAACCACGAGGTCAAGTCAACACAAGTAAGGACACGACCGCTAGACCAGAGGGAGTGATACAGGAGCTGGCGAGGAAAAATAACGGTGAATATTGTCAACAAGAACTGGACTGTCTCGTGGCTGGCTGGCTCTTGTTTGATGTATAGTATGCTCTACATTGGAACAACAAGGAGAACTGGACTGTCTCGTGGCTGACTGGCTCTTGTTTGATGTATAGTATGCTCGACATTGGAACAACAAGGAGAACTGGACTGTCTCGTGGCTGACTGGCTCTTGTTTAATATATAGTATGCTCGACATTGGAACAAGGAGAAATGGACTGTCTTGTGGCTGGCCGGCCCTTGTTTGAAATATAGTATGCTCGACATTGGAACAAGGAGAAATGTGACTGTCTTGTGGCTGGCCGGCTCTTGTTTGAAATATAGTATGCTCGACATTGGAACAAGGAGAACTGGACTGTCTTGTGGCTGGCTGACTCTTGTTTGAAATATAGTATGCTCGACACTGGAACAACACTGCCAACAACGAGAGCTATATTCGGCTCGACATAAGAATACCCGCACAGTTTTGGAATGATTGTTGTAGAGCTATTCCAGAAATTATAAGTTTTCAATTCAGTTTAATCTCCTCCAAGGACACTTAACACCAGAAACATCATCAAATTGGTCAGAATAAAGCATTAACAGATAATTACAATTCTATTTTC
This sequence comes from Timema genevievae, assembly GCA_902155825.1. NCBI lineage: Eukaryota > Metazoa > Arthropoda > Insecta > Phasmatodea > Timematidae > Timema > Timema genevievae. The sequence goes on along the minus strand of CABFWO010000437.1, from coordinate 207,204 downwards.
ACTCTCTCATATCGACTACAGCGCTTGGTGGTTGAATGTGTCACTAATGCCGGATCTTCTGTAGATCAGATATATCAATACTTCCCTCTTATAATCAAAGATTTAACTAATGCATTCCTCTTACTATGGGATTCAATTATCTGAAATGACTCAACGTTTTTCGTCTCCATTATATCTGTGGTCAGGTGACCTGGTGGTTTAGGGGTAAGTTGTCAGACTTCTGTGCTGGGGGTCCGAGGTTCAATCCTTGGTCCCGGCACAGATTTATCTGATTGCCCAAACCCTTCCTTCACCTCTGACAAGACATGTATTAATCACAACTTGTGAATGTGAGGAATGCCAGGCCTCCACCGTGGTTCGGATCCCACGTTAAACTGTAGGTCCTCCATTTCATCTCACAATCACCCTACCATTACACATTAGCGTAAGTTCGTATAACCCGAACGGGTAGTAAGACGCGGTGCTGATGATAATAATAATAATAATATCTGTGGTCACGTGGGTGAACTTATGTATCTCCTAGGGTTTTCCTGTTATAAGGTCCGAGAATCGAATCCAAGTCGGGTGTATTGGATGTGGTTTCCCACCTCTTAAAGGGGCCGCCTGGTTAGGTGAGATACTGCCCATCAGATGCTACGTTTAGGTTGATTATTGACATTCCTTTTAACAGTACAAGAGTTTGGTGCCTACTGCCATGAACAACAAACTATTTTCTATGACCAAATATGAGGGGGTCGAGGCAAAAACATAATCCTGACAGATTTAGTTGGGATATTTTCACTATTTAAACGTCTATAAACTCTGTAAATATAGTTATAAAATATTCGTAGATATTAGCTATCCTCTAGGTCTTGACTGACTATAAAAACAACTTTTAATTCATAAGGTAAACTATCAAAAATCCATGCTAGCACATGATTGAAAGTTGACGTATCCCTCGATGAAAAGTACAAAAGCTCGTTCATTTATATTTAATTAAGACCTAAAGCCCCGGGAAACGAAAAGTAACTCGAATAAGAGCGTTTAATGGATATTTGTGAATAGAATGATGTAATTTATTAGGGGGGAGTAGCAACACAGATTGTATTGTCATTTCTCCCCTGTTTGTTCTCCTACTGTCGGACAGGCCTCACCCAGTAAAGACCTTTTAAACCCACTTGGTTTCTGGCGTTTAGAAATTTCTGCTTGACTATTCCAGGCCCTTAATTCATTCCGGTGGATTTCCCAGCCCCCCTCTTTACCGAAATTCGGGTGCATTATCCCCCCTAAACCTCCTTTCGTTTATATGTTCTCTGTAAGGGACGACCATTTTAGAAGGCTTAAAGAATGAATTCAGGGCAAACCACATCGACGAAATGTGGTGATATTTATCTTACAACTGCGTCTTTGATAAGTGACAGATGTTGAACCAAGTTTCTTCATGGCGTTCGGCAAAACCTCAACTCTTTTGAGCGAATATTTTGGTGACGGCAGTCCGGTCCGACGGTCCTTTCTGTTTGTCACAACGTGTCACAATAACACGGCACACCGGATGTGTAGGAGCTAGCACTCTCTCTCTCTCTCTGTCCCGCATACATTCCTCATGTACACGTCATTTCAAATTAAATACTATAGTAAGTTAATTTAATTTTTTTAAAACCTTTTGAATGGATGCTAATACTATTGGTTTTAAATTTAGAACTTGCAAAATGGAAAATTTTCAATTTTTTTTTTCTGGTAAAAATTACCGCCTTGCCCGAGCTTATCTCTAATTGCTATTGTTTGGATTTAATTTTCAGTTCATACTCAATGATATAATTAAAATAATTTTAACTTGGGGCTCTGATTATTTGCTAAAAAAAACTTTTGTTTGAAACCCAGCCCTTTCCCCTACTTATTAGGCCGCAAGCCGCCACTTTGAAAAAATTTTCATCCCATACAAACTTAAGAGATGTCCTTAAATTACGTAAGGCTTTTTTCCCCCCATGATTTTCGAACCTCTTCCCCGTATAATACTTTAATTGCAGTAAAATTGGGTCTAACACATCAGNAAATTCCAGGTGTTCCGAACACACTTTCCAAAAACTGTGAAAATAAATTAAGTCAAATGAAATATATTTTATTGGTTAACGGTGAACTGGTGGTCTAGAGGTAAAGTGTCAGACTTCTCTGCTGGGGGTTCGGGGTTCAATCTTCGGTCCCGGCACAGATTTATCTGATCGCCCAAACCCTTCCTTCAACTTCTGACAAGACGTGTATTAATCACAACTTGTGAATGTGTGGAATGCCAGGCCCTCCACCGTGGTTCGGATCCCACGTTAAACTTTAGGTCCTCCATTTCATCTCACAATCACCCTACCATTACACATTAGCGTAAATGTGTATAACCCGAACGGGTAGTAAGACGCGGTGCTAATAATAATAATTATAATAATAATATATTTGTTAATACACTCAAAGTTAAAATAAAATAGTAAGAAACAATGATATCTGATAATAAATGTTTAATATTCACATGTTGTAGTCAACACAATGTGTGTTCCTGTAACTATAAATAATTACAGTACATATCACGTGTTATATAAAAGTTAAATGAATGAACATTTTATTAAACTCATTCGACTGTAATTTAAAACTCGTGTAAATACTGCATCCTTGTTTATTACAGCTCAATCCAAACTAGATTCGGTCTTACAGTTCGGATTAACAAGGTTCTAGTGCACAATGGAAATCGTATAGTGAAAATATTTCTTTTATGACGATTTTTGTTGTTTTGTTTTACAGATTTTGTCTCACAATAAACATTGATGAAAAAAAACCTTAAGTAACTTAAGTACGGTCCTTGAGCTTAAATACACAATCGTTAAAAATAAATTGTCTATTACCGTTTGAATTCTCTCTCACTACAGAGAGGGGGTTTTTATTTGACACAATTCTTACTAAAAATAAAACTTTAAAAAAAACATGCGTCGGTCATTGACTTGTGCAGTAGTTTGTACGTTTTTTTTTGTCCGTTCTCTTGTTTTAATCGTAGCAGACCATCTCTTTGTTTCTCCTTTCCGATTGTTTCGTTTCCTACTGTTTTACAATGTTTTCCCATTATTATTATTATTATTATTATTATTATTATTATTAGCACAATCACCACACGTGACGCTCGGTTAACGCAATGTATTAGATAGCAAAACTACTGCTCGATTTTCTTAGAAAGTGCCATATCTGACAGTTTTTAAGAGCTAATATATCTATTTTCACGTATTCATACGCTCTGTCAAGTGAGCTAAAGCTTCTTCCACTTTTGATGGGTATTATCATTACCTGTAAATTAAGATTAATAATATGGTAAAATATCAATCTTGACCATAATAATATGTTTGTGTGACCTAGACGTGTATTTTCCAAACTGTGGTATTCAACACCCCCCCTACCCCCCTCCTCAAGGGTCACGTAACAAATTTAAGGGGGTACACGACCTACAGTACTTTTTTGAGTTTTATATACACACACCTAATCACACCGTTCCCTTACGGGGTAGGCAGCAAGAAACTGTGCATACAGCTAAAAAAACAACTACTTAGTTCTTAATCCACCCTCACTAACTTTCTTCACACTTCCCTGTCCTTGCATACTCCCTTCGCTTCAACAACATACATACACAGTCATATATGTTCTTCTATTCTTAAAACTCTTTTAATGTTTCTCTTTTTTCACACATTCGTCTACAACATTTTGCTATTCTGTCCTTTTATCATGGTTTTGTCTAGCTTACCACTCAGACTTTATCAAAATTTGAAACGACCGTTTTATACAATATAGCAGGGATTTTTTTTTCCTGTTAGGTTTTTTACATGTTTTATCTGGCTAAAGGGACGGGACTAAATGATTCACAAATAAATGCTATTTTTAAACATCAATATTATAAAACGGACCCTTAAAACTGTGAACATGGACCCAAATAATCCATAAAATTAACTTATTTTCAAAGCGCTACCTACGACTGTAAGATCAGAGGGTGGTATGCGAGAACATAGTCTGTTCATGATAGGTTTTTACATGGATTACAGTTCAAAAATCATATTTTTAAGTTTTGGGTTGTCACCACTTGTAAAAGATCACTGTTTTGTTATAAATGTTAAGTTTTTTAGTTACATGTTATATTTTACATATAAAATAACGTAAATTAAGTTTTCTCACACTGTTAAGTTTAATAATTTTTTTTACCCAATTCGAAACAATATTTTAAACATAAATTAAAAGTACCTACTCTTCGTTTTGGAATGTTATCTACTCTGTGTAATTTAGTGCATACATTAATACCTTTTAATACAAGCATCGTCTTTACTTGGAAAAGAGAAAATACTTGTCTTTTTTTATAATAGGATTAAATTATTTTTATCGTATTTTGAAGTATTTAACTGAATAACATATTTTTACCCACTGTGTGGGTGCACAATCAGATTAAATAGCTTGCTTACGTCATGATCAATCACATAGTTTAAATTCGTCGGTCGCCATTTTGAAGCTATGTTCGTTAGACCTTAAGTGAAAGTGCTGTGGATAATAATTTTTTAAGTGGAATAAAACGATAAATAAGCTTCGTGCTCGATCTCAAATAAATATATAAATAATGTTGGCCTAAATTACTGTGGTTAACTATTCTTATTCATACATTATCATGTTTTCATTACAGTTATCCAAAGTGACGGATGTCAGCTGTTGGTGTAGGGTTACATTAGGGACTATTTCTAGTAACTTTTTGATCTGTCATTGACACTAAGGTCGTGAATGTACTTTATAGCGAATGCTTAGTGAACAGATAGTGTGGTCCCGAGTACACTATCGCCTTAAGGCCGTAGCCAGCCAATAATTTCGGGGGAGGGAGTGGGGGGGTTGGTGGGCCCATCCCCCAATTGACGGAGGCTAGAAAAAATTCTAAATAAAAAAACTGTTCTAGAAGTTATCTGAAGTCTTTTTTATGGTAACACAGCCCTCTAATTTGTACTTGTGCCTTAATTTTGATATTTTTTGAACCATAAATAAAGCCATATATATATATTTTGTTCGTAAAATTTTGAACCCCGAACCTCCCCCCCCCCGGACTACGGCCTTGTATCGCCTTAACCTTTGATGACGCAAGCAAACCCACGCTAGTCAAGTTCTTGCATACGGCCCTAGATACGGAAGCCGATCCCACACTACTAATTGGCAATCATTGGCCAGCAATGACCGTAGTGTGGGGTATTCGACAATACTTTGTAAGATACGATAGAGTGGCGGCTTTCAGGGACGGAACACGAGCGTAAATAATTTACAGAATGGATTTGCCTACTTAAAAAAAAATTCACAGAACATTTAACTTTGTTTTAATAGAATCTGCCCATTTTCTGATTGCAATGGGAACACAGTAATTATAGAGGAACGGTAGAAATTAAACGAGAAATAAAATTTTTAATTCTTTACTGTATAGTACTTTATTTTGGAAATGGAACATCGGCTACAGAGCAAGAGCAAGTGAAAACAGAGCGTCAAATGGATTAAGTTATAAATTCAGTAAATGTTTTATAGTGGATATGTACCGGTTTGTTTATTTTAAAACGCACTTGTTAACTCTGAGAACCGGACCGGATAATACAGAGGGCCGGATAATCGCGACTCTAGTCTACTTGTCAAATAACGAGGCACCAAACGTCGGCTGTTGGGGTTGTTTTCGTCACAAGTGAAAGGCGGCGCAATAGCTGTCCTCCAGACAGTTGATGCGGTTCCCACACTACTCTCGGCCATCATCTATTCGTGGGCACAAATAGAGAACAAAGCAAAGGCCAAGAGGTGTAGATGGCCCAGGTTTTAGACAAGTACTGGACTCTTTAATACTTGGCTATGTGTGTGGGGACAACCCAAATCTTTGCCCAAATATTGGACAATACCCGCCTTGATGTTTGCCTAGTACTGTGGGACCGGCTTAAGGTGCGGCCGAAGGGAGCCAAAGTATTTTACAGAATATAAATTGTTTGTCAAAAATAAATCAAATATTTCTTCAGTAGCAACATAGCATAGAGTGTAGTTTTCTGCACATGCTGATATCAACAGAGCTTGGATATCTGTCAAGGGTGTCCTGGAATTTTGTCAAAACTTTTTAAATAAGGAGAAAAAGTCTTGCCAAAATTCCAGAACACCCTTGACAGATATTCAAGAACTGTTGATATTAGCATGTGCAGAAAACTAAACTCTTTGCTGCAACTGGAGAAATATTTGATTTATTTTGGCCAAAAAATTTAATGCTATAAAAACTGTAAAATTACTCGCGCTCCCTTCTGCCGCACCTTAAGGTGGGGTGCTAGTGAGCGCCAGTTTAGTGCAGTAATTTTGCAGTTTTTATAGCATAAACATTTTTTGGCAAAGATAGATCATATATTTCTTCTATAGAAACATAGAGTTTAGCTTTATGCACATGCTAATCTCAAGAGTTCTTAAATATCTCTCATGATCATAGCGGCATTTGGTTACAAACTTTTTAAATGCAGATAAAAAGTTGTCACTAAATTCCAGGACACATCAGACAGATATTAAAGAACTGTTGAGATGAGCATGTGCGGAAAACTAAACCCTATGTTTCTATAGAAGAAATATTTGATTTATTTAGGCCAAATAAATGTTTATGCTATAAAAACTTCGAAAATACTGCCCTAAACTCACGCTCACTAGCACCCCATCTTAAGTAGATGCTCATTGGGCCACTAGTAATGGAAACCAACGTGTTCGGATGTGAAAACGCTCGAGTGCCCGCAAAGTGTGATCGGGACTAGACTAACGCGCCACTCACGCTATGACGTAATTTCTTGGGGGGAAAAACGTCTGAGCGACTTTTTTTTGACGAGCAAACTAAAGCCGTCACCGCTGAACACCACCGGGGACGGATCAACGTTCCGAACGCCGCGACAAGAACTCAACAAACAGAACGGAAGCACGTCTGACCGCCAGAGGGTATCAGTTACGTTGGCGTATCAAACGCAGGTACCTCGGACTGTTTGTCAGTCGGGAAAATGTCGACTATGAGTGAAGATGATCTACTGCTCGCTCTTGATGTATCTGGTCATCAGACAAGGAAGAACGTTTGGAACTGTGGTGTGCACCCTACCCTATAAGCAGCTGCAGACTTTGTTCATCAAACTACCAGAACATACAGATTCTTTTCTACTACTACAGAATGAGTGCAGAGTAGAGATATATGAGACGGAAATTTTCCCTATATTTTTTCCGGAAAATTTTCGAAAACTGAAAATTTTCAACAATTATTTAAAATAATTCCAACTGATTAAATGGATAGTAACAGAAATAATAATAATAAAAATTAGTGGTAGTGATAGTAGTAGTAGTAGTAGTAGTAGTAAAAATCACCTGCTTTGGTGGCCGCACGGTCTTACGCGCTGTTCTCGCAATAGACTAGACTGCTGATGATGGGGAGATTGGCATCCACTAGGGGGACGGCCAGACCGGGCGAGCGAGCGCGCTCGAGCCGGTACAGTATAGTTTACAGGCGCTAGGCAATATTATTGTATGTTGGTTCATTGAGTGCTAGGAAAACTTCTCATTTTGACATTTTTATTAATATCGATAGGTTTAGCACACTTGCTACTAACGGCCTAATTTAATTGGTAAGATCATAAACCATACATACATATATATATATGTATGATCATATATGTGAGATATATATGTAAGATCATAAACCATACATACATATATATAATATCAACATATATACATATATATATATGTATGGTTTATGATCTTATATATATATATATATGTAAAACTGATTAAAGTACTACATTATTATCAAAGTAGGCCTTTACAAACAAGAATCACCATTAGCGTGGGGAGAGGATGAGAAAACCACAACAATAAATCAATTGTTAAAAACTACCCTTAGTTCACTGAGCCAAGATTCGAACCTTTGCCTCCTCATTAACAACTATCGAGAGCTATCTGCTAATCACGCGCTCGCGAGTCTGGCCGAAACCTAAGGCTCGTTCTTGCGTCACGGCCCCTAATGTTTTTGTTGTGGCTAATATAGCAGAGACCACGATAACCTGTTGACCGCTACAATCTCAGGGTGGCGACAGAGGGTGCTGTTTGTCTGTTATAATCCTCTCCCTCCTTCCCGCCAATCTGAAACAATTGTTCCCAAACTGTGGGTCGCAAACCAATTTTTGATGGGTCACCGAAAAACTTTATGAAATGTTAACATTCTGTAAACTGTTTGGGAATAAAACAAAAATCACGAATAAATATGAAAACCAATAAAATAAGTTGGTAAATAAGACTCATAATATTTCAGGTTCTATGTCTAGTACCTGTGGTGTGGACGACCAATGACGTCATCGACAGGAACCTGGAACCATAACCGCCTTTAGAACACGTCTTATCGGTAGAAATAAACAAGTTTTCTTGTCACTGCATCTTACTACATGCTCGGGTTACATGTACTTGTCAGGCTAATGAGTCAGGGATGAGGAAGGTTGAATTTAGAGGAAGTTTATCCGCATTTGTGTGACGGGAGAGTGGAAAAGCATTTTGAGAAGAAAAAAACCTTAAGTACACCCGACCAAGATTCGAGCTCCTATCTCCCTGTCATCGGCAGTCCGGTTAATTGCGAGTGTGACGCCTTAGACCATGCAGCCACTGAAGCAGGTAGATCGATTTTTTTTTAAAGTATTCAATACTAAACTTAAAATAATAAATTAACAAATACCTCCTCCCATGTCCATAAAAGCTAGGTGGATCGCGAAAGTTTATAGTTTTAAAAATTGGGTCGTGGATCTAAATTTTTTTGTATACCACTGATATAAAACAAGCTTCCGAAAGTTGACATTTTACCCTCTGAAAAGTCTCAAAAATCCACATATTTCTGTTGACTTTTAAGAGGGAAACGAAAGGTAACTGTTATAGGAACGTAGAATGGATCTTTGTGAATCAAATGTCATCTAATAGGGGATGATGAGGGGGATTACAACACGTTGCACTGTCATTTGTATTTCCCTCCTCCCCTGTTCGTTCACCTGACGAACAGCTCCACCCAGACACGTTATAAACCCATATGGTTTCTGGCGTACCGAGACGATTTTATACACAAAATAAATCCCTTGTTATTTGGCATCAAATATACCCAAAGGAAATTAAATCCTTTTTGAAAACTGTGCTTAGCGTTTTACCAAATCATTTTGACCTTTACACTTCGTAATTACCTCTCCTTTGTCTTCAACTTAGTCGCCAAGCGTCTTCTGGTTATCAAGTCTACACTGCCTTGTGGGTGTAAACCCCCTCGCAAAGTGGAACGAATTTATCTACAGTGGACATTCTTCGCGACGATATTTACTGTGTGTGTGTGTGTGTGTGTGTGTGTGTGTGTTATATCAGGAGACCTGCAGGCGCTCTTCGAGCTTTTAGAACCACTCGTTCATTGGTCGACAGGGGTGCACTGTAGTAGCAGGTGTGGTAAAAACCTTGTCCCCGCCCGATCTGTGACGTCACAACTAGTCCTCTAAGAACTGGTGCACAGTAATTGGCCGCCCACACCTCCACTTGATGAACAAAGTCTTGAGTACTTGGGCCTTGCAAACACGTCTAATCAAGCAACACTCGAACAAAGTGGAGAGCTCGTCTACACCCAATATCACCTCTGAGGAATCTGCACTCTACAGATCTTACGTGTAAAAGTTTCATCTCTCCCTCCCTCCCTCCCTCCCCCCC
>CABFWO010000437.1:167898-196475 GCA_902155825.1 Timema genevievae | reverse complement strand
CTTTTTTTTAATAACTCACACCCACGCATTAGTTCGTGAACTGGTAGAAGACTGAATCGCAAGATGGAGGTCGGTCGCGAACGACTGAAATACAATAAATAGTTCGCAAACTATTAAACCGCTCATTTCAGTGAACTAAATCACTTAGAACTGTTCCCGATATAGAACTATAGTGCCCATCTCTAAACTAAATAGAGAGAATAAAGCCGAGGATTTCGTGAAATACTCAGCATTCCAGATGACGTCATCCGCACGGACCGGATTTTAATCTGCCGCCCGGAGTTCTTATCGGCATTGCCGACGTCCGATGGTGATAGGTGAACGCAGTCTCATTAAAAATAATGTAAAATAATCAGAAATCCAATTCGTGCGGTCTGTCCGAATTAACCAGTGGACGTTTTGCCATAAGGGTTCTTCATATGAAAATTGGTCTGTAACAGTGTTAACCACTGTGCATCCGTGATCTCTCAATCGCGGCGAGGACTGTGGATGATAAGAGTCTCACACGTCACGCCGGTCCAGTGTTGCCACTTTGAAGGGGGTGGGGGGCTATTTGTCACTGAAATGGGAAGGGTTGTCGGGGGATGGTGGTGGGTCTCCTAGCAACCAGCCAATGAGCCAGGCTTTGACGTATCTCTGGGGGGGATTCCCTATTTTAACCCTGCTCTTGGACATACAGGGTGGCTGCATTCTACTTTCATTGACCCTTGGGTGACTCTTCTTGGAGACAGAAACAAAAAACTGTCGCGTTCGGGAACATCAGTTGCGCACCAAAAAAAATAATAATTATATTGTCATTTGTATTTTCCTCTTCCCCTGTTTGTTCTATTGCAGGACAGCTTCATCCAGATACGTTATAAGCACACTTGGATTCTGGCGTTTAGGAATTTTAGATGGACTATTATATCGCCTTAAAAAAGTTCAGGTGGCTTTTTTTTTAAAGTTGCTTTGTATCCTTGACAACTTTCACCATTTCTCTGACGGTGTACAACCCCGCTCTACTGGTCACGCGCGCCGCTGCTTCTCTTTCAATCGATATCGTGGAAGGCGTTCGCGTTTGCCTTCTTTCAAATTGCCTTTTTTGAGAGAAAAAAAATATACGGCGTGGTCCGGGCTCTCGTAGTCATGGAGACGATACAAGTTAATATCTTTACTTTCTCGCGATCCCTCTGAGATAGAGAGTATTGTGATAAACTGTTTCAAGTCTGCTTTGCAATACATCATGGTTCAACAACGTGGGAATTGCTGCGACACTCCAACCAGATTCTGGATCTCAATTTTCGGCGAACGTGTGACTCGAGTTCAATGCATAAAGGATGGGGAAGGTAGTATTTAGAGCAAATATACCCGCATTTGGATTAAGGGCGAGTGGGATACCATTTTAGGGTGGTTTGGTGGTCGGCCGGCGACGAGAATTTCGAGGTTCGAACCCCTGTCGGGTGTATTCCGAGTGATTTTTTTTTCCTTAAATGGTTTTCCAATCTCTTTCCACGCGGATTCTAAATGCTACCTCCCTCATCCCTGACACATTAGAGTAATTAGTAAGAGTTATTTCAAAATATGGTTCCCGCCAAAATAAAGTCGAAAGATTCCAACAGGGCTCTTTTCCCTTAACAAACCTTATAGTTTTATTAATAACAAATGTGTAAAAATATGACATTAGTTCATTTTCAACGACTACGAGACTATGCTTGATAAAAACAGGGTTCTAGATTTAGCCTTCCTCTAACAAATAGTCGTTATTTTCCCTCATTTTTATTGACATAATAAAGTATGGTTATATTAGCTGAAGGGCGAAATGGAGTATAAGCTTAGACAATAGCTAAATAGTTCCTGAAAACGGCACAGATAATTGTATTTTAAGTCGTGTGGCCTGACGGCGATTGATAAGGTTACTTTCTCTCTTACCAAGGCGACTGCCTTGATAATTTAGTTAAGTGTTAAATTAATGGTATGGTGTAGATAGGACTGGGTCAGGGTGTTCTAGATTTAAGTTAGTTTATTAGTCGTGTGTTAATATTATAATCAATCGGTACGGCACATAAAATGCACGTTAAATACCTTAAAAAAAACCTTTTCTATGGCACATAAAATGCACGTTAAATACCTTAAAAAAAACCTTTTCTATTTGTTAAATAAGGCCCTTTCTATTAAATTTGGGCTATGCCTGTATGCGAGTGATTTTGTTTGTCTGTCGTGTGGATGCGAGATGACTTTTTTCAACCCTACATTAATTAAGTGACTTTACGTCGTTCAAGATTTACGACGGTCATAATATATTTTTTTTTAATGTGTGCAAGCAAACCTCCCCCCCTTCTCCCTTATGACGTCACGGTTCGTTCCTCCAATCAACGTACGTCAAGGTGTGTAGTAGGTACATAGCCAAAATATAGCTACGCTAGTAAATCGCGCATGACAAACATAAATCTGTAGCGTTGAGTGTAACTTAGCGTCTCAATTTTCAAGAAAAATAAATATTGGAACATTAAACGTTTTTACCTATTATTAAGGCTGCCGCCTCTGTCAGAGTGGAAGTATCAATCTTGAACCACTTATCTAGTATGTTTAATCTTATACTCCCTTTCGCCCTTCTCCTACAAACACTCTTTGTCATATCAATAAGACGAATGGTATGTTATTATTTTCTATTAAGTTATAAACAACAAAGATAACACTTGTTTTAGTAAATTAATTATATTAATACTTTTTTTGTGTGTTATTTCGTTACCCTCACAACTACAGTAGCCCCATGGCTTCTTTGGTGCTGACTGACAGCTTTGAAAAGCTACCGGACCAAATTATGTATCTCTACGCCGAACCATATGATCTGCAAAAAACATGTGTTTAGCAGCTGTCACTTCTGACAGTCAAAATTTAGGTATATACCTAAATGTTGACAGTCAGAAGTCAGCTGTGAACTGTCAGTCAGCACCAAAGAAGCCGTGGGGCTACTGTACACAAATCAATATTCTATAATTCCTTTTACCAATAATTGCTTAAAATTGTTATTTTAAGTCAAGTTTCCCATAATTATTGAATTCGAGAGGCTTTTTTGAGATTTCTATAAATCTGGAATCTCTCTCAAACTATTGGGTTCGAGCGTTACATCTCTAGTTATGAATACATTTTAACAAAAAAAAAAGTGTTAAAATTTAGTTATTATTTCGATATTCTATTATTCTTTTATTACTATTTAATCTTGTAAAATAGTGGATTCAACCGGTTTCTAGGAGCGTATTGTTTGGAACTCAAAGCGAAGGTTTGTTTTAGGTAAAAGTTTCTACCAGGAAGTGGACTGGCACGTGCCACCCCTTTCCCTTCCCCCTCCTCCCCGTGGTTGTGACCCGGTCATGTCCGAATTGAAAGTTGAAGGATCGATCCTTATTCTCTTTTATTATTGAATAGGAAAATGATGGGGAAAGGGGGGTGGAAGCTTGTTCCAAAATTCGTTTAAAAGGCCGCCAAAAGAAACAAACAAACGCGGCACAATTCTACCCCACTAATCCCCCCTTCCTTCTACACCTTGTGAACTTTTATATCAAGGCTCCTCGTTTGACTGAGGGCTTGGGAACAAGAGTGGAACATGTCCACTATACCTTTTACTTGTTTCGATTGACTGATACTTTTTAATTTTTTTTCTCTAAGCATTGCTCTTAATACCCGTTTGGGTTGTACGCTAATGGTTTTAGGGATTAGGAAGGTTATATATTCAGATGAAGCGTACCCGCATTTGCGTGGGAGGAGAGTCGAAAACCAGTTTGAAAAACACCTCGGCACACCCGACCGGGATTCGAACCTCGATCTCCCCGTCATCGGCAGTCTAGTCTACTATAAGAGTAGCGCGTTAGACCACGAGGCCACCGAAGCGGTTCGGCTGATACAACAGGACTCTTGGAAGGACGTAAACCAAGGGTCTTCGACCCGCAGTAACATTTTTTTGCGGCCCGGCTGGCTCTTGAACAATATAAAGTTATTTCAAGAGAAAAAAAATTACAAATACAAATATGTATTTTATATTATCAACTGATTAAATAAATACGAACTTTATTTACTTATTTACATTACAAAAATTATTTTTGCTTTTTGCGGCTCTTACACCGAGGAAATATTTAGCGTGCGATAATGTAGCATGCTACATAATTGCCTTCTGTTTCCTCTGCCACATGCGACCTTGCTACCAAAGTTGCTTGTCGCCACGTGTTTGCTACCTTCTCGCCGTCAGTGGGTTCAGAGGCAACAAAACCGTGTGACATAGTTAGAGATAGGGTAAAATAGCATTAATTTTCAGTTTTTTTAGCATAAATTATTGGAAATTAAGCGTTTTGTGTCATAATTTAACATTTTGTAGCAAAATAGGTAAAAATGTCTTTCGTCAATGTTTTTAGGGCCTATACAAAGGATTTATGATAAAAGCAACGACTAACTCCGGATGGGCTGTGGAAGGCACAGGATGCAAGTAAAACCCGAGCTGAAGCACACAAACGAGTGAAACTCAATGATTTTTTAATCACTTATTTCCGCTGAAAAACATCGTTTTATAGAAATTCTCACTATTTTTTTAAATGCAAAGCATTTTCAGGGAATTCGCGTCTATTTCGCTAAATAGAATAATTTAGCTAAAATACTCTCAAAATCACGTTTTTCGCGTTAATTCGCGAGATAAAAATCGCTTTAAACACTTTCAAATGCCATGAAACGCAAAGAAAACTTATAAATACCCTATTTTCGACCCTTTTTTTTCTTTTTGCGTTTTTCGCAAAAGCGAATTTACCCTATCTCTAGTCATAACGCATTGTTCGTTGTATTCCGTGCCCCTATTTTGAGTTTTGTATTGTTTCTAGTGCATAGTTTCAGTGTTTCAAGATGGATGGGTCGATGATGAAATTCTAAAGTTTATTGAAGAGTGTATAGGAGTCATGTCATACTTGGGCTGGGATCACCGATTAATTGATTATAAAAACAACAAAAAGGTGGATATTTTCCAAAAATTGTCGGAGAACTATGAATGTGACGTCACAAATTTAATGAAGAAAATAAAAAATCTTCGTACCCAATTTCATCGTGAACGCCAGACAAAAACTACTACGGGACAATCGCAATTAATTGTGATAAATTTCGTCCTACAAACAATTTGTGTGTTCCACCGCCTTCTTCGGCTCCTCCGATTCTTTTACCTCTTCGGCAAGAGTTGCCTTTGTGTAAGGCCGCCTTTAGAAAGGTATTAACGTTTTAATACAAATCTACCTCCTGCTATGACACAAAGGAGAACAAACTTCACGGGAAATCCTAATCCCTAGTGTGAGTATAAAAATGGACTGATGGGAATATTTCTCATATTTATTCAATCCTAATATTGTGGGTACAGTATTGCGAGCCAACAAGATACAGAAACTTTGGCCCTTGGACATAAAAAGGTTGAAGACCCCGTCCATAAGCCCTCACTTTTTTTTTACCCCCCCACCCTTATCCCTTTATTTTGTAGAGCACAGGAAGTGTGTGGTTAGGGGCATAAATAACTACTTTAAAAATTAAAATACGTACTAAATTAGGAGACAAATTCAGAAAACCCATGATTTTAAAGAAGTGTGTCGACGGAACTTTAAAAGGAGCCGCCTTGATAAGCGAGAAATTGCTGCAATATATAATTCTACGACACGTTATTTCAGAATTTGGTTCATGCCAAAATAAATTCGAAAGGATTCAATCGGCTTCTTTTTCTTTAACAACCCTATAATTTGAGTTTTTATTAATAGAAAATAAATGGGTAAGAATATGACATAAGTACATTTTAACGATTTTTTAAGCTTATTTGCCGAGTTTAGATACTAAGCTTGATGTAAAAGGGCTCTAGATTTAACCTTCCTTTTAACAAATACAGTCCTTTTTTTTTTTTTTACAGGCTCACAACAAAGATACTTGAAAAATATCAGCGCGCTTTCCTGTTTACTTTCAGATAAGATTCGTAATTATTTTCCCCCTCTTATTGACACGACAAAGAGAAATTTTAGGTGAGGGACGAAAGGGAGTATAAGCTTAGACAGAATAGAGTAGTAGTTCCATAAAACGACACAGACCATTATATTTTAAGCGACAGCGATTGATACTTTCTCGCTGACCGAGGCGGCCGTCTCGAGTAAGCGGTATTTTCTTGCCTGGTCGTTTATTAACCTCCTGTGTCTGTGATTCAATTGATTCCTCGGTGATTGATGGCTCAGCTTATTTTCTTTTTTTTGTGTGTGAAAATTTGATCGTTGTAAGACTATGACAAATTAAAAATAACTTCCAACTCAGCTGTGTCGGTTTCAAAACAACCGTGGAGGAAGCGTTGTTTGAATCGAGATGGTGGATTGTTGACAACTGAGTTACGACTGTACATTACACTTGAAACAGGCAAATACTCTTAAAAATCCTTTTAAAACAGCTGCGGTACCTACGTTATACATTAGATACTTTATTGTATTAGTTAAGAACGTCATCTGAAAGCTAAAACGAATATTGTATTCCATTAATTATAAAATAATTCTTTGTTATTGTTAAAACCGATAAAAAGATTTTACTGATTTTTTTTTTATGATTTGTATTCGAATTTTGTTTTAGTTGTAATTTAAATAATTTTTGGTCTTATACCTGCATTGATATATTTAAAAAAAATCACTTTAATTTTAAAATTCAAAATCGAACATATTTATGTATAATAAAAACATAGGTTTGAATTTAGGTTTTTACCTGCTTCGTTGGCCGCATTGTCATAGGCGTCACGCTCGCAATAGACAAGGATGCCGATGACAGGGAGATTGTGAAGTTCGAATCTCGGTAGGGTGTACTGACTCTGTTTCTGACTAAATTGATTTCTACTCTCCCTTCACGCAAATGCGGGTACACTACTTCTAAATTCAAATATCATCCCTACTCATTAGCGTAGCACCGCGTCTTACTACCCGTTCGGGTTATAAGCACTTACACTGTGTAATGGTAGGGTGATTGTGAGATGAAATGGAGGACCTACAGTTTAACGTGGGATCCGAACCACGGTGGAGGCCTGGCATTCCTCACATTCACAAGTTGTGATTAATACACGTCTTGTCAGAGGTGAAGGAAGGGTTTGGCAATCAGATAAATCTGTGCCGGGACCGAGGATTGAACCCCGGACCCCTCAGCACACAAGTCTGACACCTTACCCCTAGACCGCTAGGTCATCCATTAGCGTAATTAGTACATATGCGTATAACCTAACCGGGTAGTAAGACGTGGTGCTAAATACATACACATGTTCCTGTTTATTGGTATATTTTTAAAAAAAATTTCCCGGATCGGCGAGAGTAGTTGATTGGTCACCCCTGTCTAAACGAAGGGCCGGCAGGTCAGGAGGGCTGACCGCGGTACCTATTTGTAGCCTTATCTCTGGCAGTCCTAAACATCCTGCCTGTTACAACTGGGAAATATGCGTCGACTCAGCGGAATGAGTGGAATTAACATCCGTCATTTGCAATCTATTGCTACAGTACACTTTCCAGATAAAGGGCCTTATTTGATGGATAGAAGAATACCGTGGTTTTTTTTCAAGCACCGCGTCTTACTACCCGTTCGCGTTATACGCTCATGTACTGATTACGCTAATGGTTTTATGGATTAGGAAGGTTATATTTATAGGAAGTGTACCCGGGTTTGTGTAGAGGCAGTGTGGAAAACCGACCTAAGTGCACCCGACCGGGATTTGAACCTCGATCTCCCCGTCATCGCCAGTCTAGTTTACTGCGAGAGTAGCGCCATAGACCATGCGGCCACCGAAGCGGGTGATAGCATACGTCAAGTCATGTGATCTACAGCTGTTAGTTTAGATAGATACTATCAATAACTATAAAATAACAATAACAATGTAATCATGTTGACGCATTTAAATATGTTTGTATTGGAAGGGCCTTCCAATGAAAATTGGACTCTGCAGACAGGGGTGTACTGTCAGATTCCAAGTGGCCCGGGACTACAAATATGATAGCTCTTAGCATATTAATATGTACCGCTAAAACTATGTTTCAAGTGGTGAGGTGAAGTATTTATATCTTAATTATTAATTAATTTAATCCAGAGGCCATTTCAGATACACTATCCATGATCAGTTTCAAAGTCTCTGTGTTCCAATCCACCCCTGTCTGCAGAATATTTCTGATTATTCACTTCCATTGGAACGCAATATGTCATCTACCCGCCTCGGTGGTGTAGTTGACTAACGCGCTAGTTTCGTGTTGAGTTAGACTGCCCGAGAACGGGGAGATCGATGCTCGAATCTCGGTTGGGAGAACGTTTTTTTTTCCTAGATGATTTTCCACTCTGCCTCCGCGCAAATGCGGGCTACTTCCTCTAAATTCAACCCTCCCAATTCCTAATCAATTAGCGTAATTAGTACTTAAGCGTATAACCAGAATGGGTAGTAAGACGCGGCGATAAATAAAAAACAAATTATGTCATTTAACCTAAAACATTTATTTATATTTTTCAAAGTGGTAAATAGTTGATAAATATTTTTATACTTTAAGTTTGTTTAGCCTAATTTTACCTCTCCTAGGAGGCCCCCTTTAAAGCGAGGCCCTGGGGGAGGGACCCACGTGCCTCCCCCTCTTTTCAACCCCGTTTCCATCCCCTAAGAAGACTCTGCGATAATTTTCAAACTATAGTTGAAATGCCATTGGGGGGAACATTCTAGAACTTTTATAAGAATAAAAAATAAAACTTTTATAGTTATAAATGATCCTGTGTGTATAAACAGATTTTCTTACGAATAGCCTTAACTGAAAGGCCTTTTATCCAATCAGCGTCCTAATAAATAGTAGTAATCGTGTAATAAAAATGTCCTTCCATAAGAAATAAAAAATCGTAATATAATCTGCCTACAAGTTACCAAGTGTGTGAACATGAAAAACTCATTACATGATAAACAAAAATTAATGGAATGTCTTTGGCTATAACGATCTGTAGCTCAGTTTGTGGGAAGACTAGCCAGTACTAATGTACCGTTGTCCAGGCGATACCCGAATGTACTAATCATATACTACATTCATGGTAGGAATTACTCTCTGAAAGGTCTTTTTTTCCTACCAATATCCTACTATATAAGAGATTTTTGGTAGGGAAAAAGGTCTTTCAGAAAACAATTCCTATGCTGAACAGACTTTACATACTTACCGTGGAGGTTCTTTTCATGTCCCGATGTCCACGAGATGAGGTGATGGTGATAGTGAGTATGATGGTGTGGAAACCAGTGGAAAACTTAAACCTAACTAACCAAACCCTGGTGAACATGGGAATCATTCCCCTTTCGAGAATAGTCCCCTGGTACCAGCCGGAAATCGAACCTGAAGCCTTTAGGTCAGCATCCAGGGGGTTCAGACCACTATATCACAAGGCTAGTTATACTTTGGATTATGATTTGGCTAAGATGTTAATTAAATATCCGAAAATATAGATTAGTCGTTATGTTTTGCTAACGGTAATTTGGGCACTCGTGTGACCTTTCAAAAGTTACCAAAAGGTCCCTTATTCATCAACCTCTCAAATACGTGCTGTCAATTTGACAAGTGATCTAATCAGACTGTATTTTCCAAATTGTCAAATAATGTCGGCGAAAGGGGAGGTTACCTTTTATTACTGTAGTTAACTTTCAAAAGACTTTAATGTGTTGATAAAATATTCGTGAGTTGTGTCGTAGCCGGGGTTCGAACAGTACACCGTGGTAGAAATGCCGCCGTGTTCTATTGACCCCGTTGGTCCATGGAGACAACTGTCGAACGCTTGCTGCGCCTTCCTTTGCACACACACTCATTGTAGCCAACATTGTAACACACTTTCACGGAACTAAGATAAAAATAAATGGCATCACACACATGCATACTTTCTAATATGGTCTTATTGAAAGTTTATTTTCAAGTCAACAGCACGAAGGTTGGTTTGATGTGATTTCTGACTATCCGGAGCTGGCTAGTTAGTGCTTCCCGCACCATCTGGTAGAAACCCCCATGTAATAAGGGAGTTCAGAAAGTGTGGTGATTCTTCGTTGCCTTCCCACACTGAATTTCTATGAGATGAGAGTGAAAGGGCATATACAGATTTTTATCGCTCAAGAAAAATCAGTTTACCTCGGTTGGATCAGATCATCAGGTCCTGAGGCGAGCACTTTACCCCAAGACCACCGAGGTATTATATTAAAATTAAGAACAAGGCCGCTAAAAAGTGTTTATCAGTAAACTATCCTTTAACATTTTCCCCCTCAAAAAACAAAACATTAATTTTATAATAATATGAAGAAACACTATATAATATAAATTTTGAACAAAATCACCATCTATTAAAAAAATATTCAAGAATCTGCTATCAGGCCTATGCAAAACACTCCCCAGATAGGCCTACTCATTTTGATCAAGATCGTTAAAGCCAGTTATTCCAAATTAAAAAATAAATCACTCATCAGTAAACTAATAAAAAGTCAAGATACGCCATATTCTCGTGGGTGAAAGTTTCCCATGGTTACAATACTTTCTCTGCATGATAAATTAAAATAAACCAATACAATACCTGTCATACAAAGTGACCAGAATTTGATGTCCAAGTTAATATGGTCACTTTTTGTGTAGGTCTTACAATATTTCACTGTGGATACAGACAAGGCCATAGCCAGCCAATAATTTCAGGGGGGGTTTGGTGGGCACATCTCCCAATTGCTGGAAGCTAGAAATTTAAAAAAAATTATAAACAGTTCTAGAAGCTCTCTGAAGTGGTTTCTTTCATGGTAAAATAACTCACTAACTGCCGAAGGCTTGGAAAATTTCTAAATATTAAACATGGTTGAAGCTCTGTGAAGTTTTTTTTATGGTAAAATAACCCCCAAAATGCTGAAGGCTAGGAAAATTTATAAATATTTAACACCTCTAGAAGCTCTCTGAAGTGTTTTTATGGTAACACAGCCCCCTAATTTGTATTTGTATC
The DNA here is from genome assembly GCA_902155825.1 of Timema genevievae. NCBI lineage: Eukaryota > Metazoa > Arthropoda > Insecta > Phasmatodea > Timematidae > Timema > Timema genevievae. Next base: position 185,498 of record CABFWO010000437.1, on the reverse strand, counting down.
TTAATTTCGATATTGTTTAAACCATAAATAAAACCATATATATTTGGTTCATAAAATTTCGCGGGGGGTTTGAACCCCCAAAACCCCTCCCTGGCTACGGCCTTGGATACGGCCTTGGATACAGAAGCTACTTAATACTATCAAACTATTAGAACAGGATGAGGAGTGTGATTACTGGGCCATAAACTTGGGCCTGTGGGCAACATGGTCAAGACGTATCTCTAAGCGTTATCCAACCACCTCCGAATAATTTCTTTAGTTTTAAGTTCCTGTGACCAGCTTCAGTGGCCGCAAGGTCTAAGGTGCTACTCTTGCAATAGACTAGACTGCCAAAGATGAGGAGATAGGGGTTCGATCTGGTCGGGTGTACTGACGGTTGTTTGTTTTTTCCCCAAAAGGGTTTTCCATTCTCCAACCATGCACATGCAGGTACAGTTCCTTTAAATTCAACCTTCCTAATTCCTAACACATTAGTGTGATTAGTGCATAGATGTATTACCTAGAGATAATTTAAATATGTAGTCCCAGGTGATAGTAATTAATAACTAGGACTAACTCACATACTTAATAAAACCTTTAGGCATAAAAATGGGTTCGTCCAGACTTGAGGTTGGCCTACTAACCCTGCCACGGAGTCGGATACCAAATTATTCTGGCTTCAAGTCAAACTTAACGAGAATTATAACTTTAGTAGTTGTAATTAGAATGATGATGAAATAATTTTGTGATCCACCACACTGGTGAGCACTAGGATCAAAAGCGTCTTGCCTTGTGTTTTTTTTTCTGTTTTGACGGTGATGGGGCGATGAGCTTATTTTCTTGAGTGAATTCCCACTCTTGTCTCTCCACACAAATGCTGTTTTATTTCCTCTAAATTCTACCTTTTACATCCACTACCTCCATTATAACCCATCAGTGTATATATGCAGATAATATTTATATGGGTGGGAAGACGTGCCACATGTAAAAAAAATAAATTGTGTTTTGTGTGTGCAGTTTGAGAAATTCACAACACCGACGGTGATAGAGCAAGTGTCCTACATCCTGATCGCTGCCGGAGCCTTTGTGTTTGTGGTCAGTTTCCTGGGCTACTGCGGAGCTATCAGGGAGTCGAGATGTCTTCTGACAACGGTGAGCTAACATTGGTATCTTTAAACAGGCCTTAAAGAACAAAACTATCCAGCTGGGTGGATGTTGTGTCTTTACTAGGTTTAAGTTAGTTAAGTTGTGTGCTGGTATAATTATTCGGTTCAGAAAGTGTGTGTTATGTACCGGTACCTAACATCTTTATGTATATGTGATTAAAAACTATTTGTGAAAACTTTAATTGGTGATAGGTAACACTAAAACAAACCCTTTTCGTTAAGGAATGTATATTTGTATATGTCACCCTAAGGTGCTAAAGGGCGCTGTTGGCGGCGAGTTGTTTGGCTATTTTTCTCCATCATTCATAACGCGGACTTCGTACATGTAACATGGAGCATTTCACGGATTCTGGGATGTCTGGCATGAATCTGGTATTTGGGGCTGGGGAATCTGAAAATCTATGGCACTCAAATGCGTTGACGCTGTCAGGCATGCATTACTGTTGAGCAACTGCTGTAAGTAAAAGTGTTGTTCACTCTTTCTGCTTTTCATTTATGTACCAACAGCGCCCTCTAGTACCAAAAGGTGACGTCTGCGGACTAAAAAGGTTCATTTTAGTTTTCCCTTATATCCCATTAAGGTCGGGTTTAAGGGGACGTGAGAAAAAACCAGTGTTTTTGCAGTTTTTATGGCAAAACTTTTTTTTGGCCAAAATAAAAAAAAAATTGTCGGAGTACAAACATGAAATTTAGCTAACTTCACATGGGGAGCTCATAGTTTCTTGAATATCAGTCAGGAGTGTCCTGGAATTTAACGACAACTTTTTCTCTTCATTTAAAAAGTTTTTCATCTCATGACAGATATTCAACAACTGTTGATATCAACATGTGAAGAAAATTAAATTCTATGAATGTACTCAAGCAATACTTTATTTATTTTGGCCAAAAAAAAAGTGTTTTGCCATAAAAAAAACTGCTAAAACACTGGTCTTTTCTCGCGTCCCCTTCCATCCCAATCTAAACAACGTACATATATTTTCGAACCACCCTGTATACTAGGTATGGGAAAGCCCTGGAAACAGTGTGTATAGTGAGCGACATTAAGTTCAGTAAAAACATTCCTAGACTGTCCTGGTTTTATGTTCACTGGAGCTTGCAGTTGTGATGACAAAAAAAACAACAAAAAACTCAACTCTCTTCCACAGTTGAGTGGCTAATGTCGGTCGGTGGTAAGCCAAGCGCGAGTGAGCGCAGGCTGGCATCAAACCCCCCTCATCAACCCCTTTATCCTCCATTTCATGTGTGTCAATCACACTCCAGAAAGTTTGATAGGTCAGGAGGGGATTTATAGCTGGTGGCAAGCCTACCAGACACATTTCAAGCACTCAATGACCTCTGGTGGGGGAGGGGGGAATGTAACTGTTTTTATCTGCCATTTTATCTGGTTAAGACAAAAAAAAAACTGCTTAAAAGATATAAACAGTAAAACATAATTCAGGGTGTCTACCATCCGGGAAAATCAGGGAAAACGGGAATTAGCCGGGAATTTGAAGTGATCGGGAAAAAACGGGAATAAGCCGGGAATTTGGTAAATTACAATAAAAATCTGGGAAACTGTGGTTTTACTCAAAATAAGAAATATAATAATCATTTAAACAGTAAATAATAATGTTATTCAAACTGTAGTTTTTTTTTGTAGCTGTGTAATAAATTTTATAACTCCTATTAAACAATGTTAATACAAATTTAAAAAATAGGTTTATTTAAATTTTAAAACTTATTATTATTCATAAAAAAAGATTAATAGAAAAATGAGGGGGGAGGTGGGGGGATTAGAAGGATGTGACATACCTTTTAGTCGGGAATTTTAGGAAATGATCAGGGAAATCAGGGAAAAAGTCGGGAATTTCAATGGTCAAGTTGAGTATACACCATGTAATTACTTCCCTTTTGCGCACTCTTGCTGGTTATCGGTGACTTGAACTAACTAATCTAAGTGAACACTAAACTACTACTAGCCCCACAGTGATTTCTAAACCGTCTTATAGCACTAGTCTCGCCTGACACTTGGAAGTTGGTGTTTGAATGAATTCTGATTAGGTGCATTAGATGGTTTTCCAACTTGTAACTTTATCGTCCTATTTCCAGTCTAATGCTGGTGCAATCCACTCCAAAATACTCTCCTCATCCTGTCTATGATAAGCTGATCTGTAGATAAAGCATGTAATGAACATACCATAACAAACTACTATCTAGAATAGTATATATACATGAACAAATTAATACCCGGTTCTATGGCTACGTGGTCTAAGGCGGTTACTCTCACAGTAGACTAGACTGCCGATGACGGGGAGATAGTGGTTTGATCCCGGTCGAGTGTAACGAGGGTGGTTTTTCCAAAATGATTTCCCACTCTTTCCGCGCAAATGCGGGTATACTTCCTTTAAATTCAAACTTCCTCATCCCTAACTCATTAGTGTAATTAGTACATAAGCATACAACCCAAATGGTTACTCAAACACAATGCTAAGAAAATAATCTTAAAAGATAATGCGAATCTTTTAGCCATACTCAAGAGTGTTACTGTGTTGTGAATCAAATCAAACCTACAACTTCTTTGGGAAGCAGTTCATCAAGTAAAATCAAATATTGACAGTAGTAATTAATAAGTTCTTACTTATTCTAAAGCATTAGGAACTATAAGTTCATCGCCACACTTAGAAAAGAATGCCACCTATCATTATCTTGATCTACTTCTATCCAGACCACCTCATTGCACCCTATCTCTACCTTGAGCTAGTTCTATCCATTCTACCTCTTTACAACCTATCCCTATCTTGAGATAGTTCTATTCATTCTACCTCTTTACAACCTATCCCTATCTTGATCTACCTCTATCCAGACCACCTCATTGCACCCTATCTCTACCTTGAGCTAGTTCTATCCATTCTACCTCTTTACAACCTATCCATATCTTGAGCTAGTTATATACAGTCCACCTCTTTACAACCTATCCCTATCTTGAGCTAGTTATATACAGTTCCTTATCACATCCTATCCCTATCTTTAGCTAGTTCTATCCAATCTACCTCATTACAACCTATCCCTATCTTGAGCTAGTTCTATCCATTCTACCTCTTTACAACCTATCCCTATCTTGAGCTAGTTATATACAGTCCACCTCTTTACAACCTATCCCTATCTTGAGCTAGTTATATACAGTCCACCTCATCACATCCTATCCCTATCTTTAGCTAGTTCTATCCAATCTACCTCATTACAACCTATCCCTATCTTGAGCTAGTTATATCCAGTCCACCTCATTATACCCCATCCCTTTCAGGTCCATTCTAGTGTTATCCTCCCATCTGCGTCTAGGTCTTCGCACTGGTCTCTGCCAGTCAGTACCCTGAACAAGGTTCTAGATTCTCCCATTTGTGCTGCATGTTCTGCCCACAGTAATTTGTGAGATTTGATTATCCCATCACTGTATTGTGATGAGTACAGGGCATGTAACTCATAATTATGTAACCTCATTTACTCTCAAGAATACTCATCCGTTTATGGACCACCTTGTTTTCAAACTTTCGAAATCTATGTAAGAGTTCACACAAATTAAATTCTTGACATTAGTTTTTTTTTATGTTATGAGTCCTAGGCTAACTTAGTTTGTCAGTCTTGTGCTGGTAGAGCCTCATGTTTATATAAGGTGTCTGTTAAATATCCGAATTAAAAAAGAAGTGGCATTAATACCACTTAAGTCACTCCGGCCAACACCAGTCATTCAGCACTTTGCCGGCCTTGAGCGGCATAAAAAACTAAGAGTGAGTGACCTTTGTTGAAGAGGTCAATTAAGAATTACAGCGAAAAACAAACCTACATAACTCTGCCACTTTAGTTCCTACTAGTGGGGTGAGGGGGCCGAGTCCCAGGAGGGAGAACTCCCCAAGGACAAACCTTGCAACGGGTGGCGTTGCACCGTCGAGCATGACGGGATGCGAGGGAAGACCACTATCAAACTTTTACTTTCCCTCCGCTAGACTATTGTTATCGCTCCACATGCCGCTGACTGAATAAACCGAACCATGAAGATGCACGGAAGATTACACCTGTGTTCATACGACAGGTGGTGGGGGTCGGGGCCAGGGAAGGTCACTCGTTTGTGTAGGTGTACCAACAAAACGTGGCTCAGACCACATTCGAGAGCCGAGGAAAGGATATACAGAGCTAATAAAATAACTATAGGACATTACTCTTGTCTGTGTGTTTGTATATACCTTGATTAACATTTTACTATAACACAGGGAATTTGATATGAATAAAATAGTGGCAAACCTGTTTTTAACTCAACTTTTTTTTTTTAAATTAGAGCTAAATTTCAACAATACACTTTAATATTATAACTGGCAAGAATCCAGCTCCAGTGGCCGAATGTGTCATATTCGCTAGCGACTAAACTGCCGATGATGGGAAGACCAAGGTTCGAATCCTGGTAAGAGTGTTCCGAGAGTGGTATCTACTACATGGCTGTCCACTCTGCATCCACGCAAATGTGGGTACACTTCTTGTAAATACTATCGTCCTCATCCTTAACACATACATATAGCCCGAACAGGTACAGTGCCAACAAAATATTATTAAAAAAACAACAAATGTTCCTTATTATCTAAATTGGACTGTACATAGTCTAATTTTTACCTAATACTCTAGATCAGTGGTTTTCAAACTATTTGGTCACTGAAGGAGCTCTTTTCATTCCTACAAATTACTGCGAAGCCTCAAAAAGCTTTAGACTTTTTTGGGTTCTACCTATCGACGTTTACCGCACTAGAATTAAAAATTTTGAGAAATTATCGAAATGTGTATTTATTCATTCATTTAATTTTAACCATAAGTAAATTGTTCTTAAATAAAACTATTACTTCCTAAACAAAACTTTTTTTTTTGTGCGAGTGTCAAGAGTGACATTGATTAACATTTTTGCAAATCTCTTTAACATCCGGCTTAATAAAAGACGACTGGAATTGCACGCCTGCTTCTGTTTTAGTTTAAAGTGTTTTCTAAAGTCTCGATGTATGCCCGAGAAGGTGTCTTGAGGAGCCCTAGGAGCACACTTTGAGAGATTCTGTTCTAAATGTTCACAACTCCGTGACATTTCTTTTGTCTTTCAGTTTGGTTCTTCCTTCTTGGAATACTTTTAAGAATTCTGTTCCTCTTCCTTTATTGAGAACAATTGACATTACATAGTCTTACACCGGCCGTTTCATTCCGGTGCACTTTAACTAATTTAAAAGGGTAAAGATGTGGACGGTTTTCTCTTCATAAACACATTTGTATATAACCCTTTCACTATAAAGTCTTTCAACTATAATTAGAGCAAGACCACATCCTCAGACCAACCAAGATTTAAATCTCGTGTGTGCGTGTGCATGCATATATATGTTTGTAACATAAACAGACAATAACCAGTCTGACTAATTATGGTTGTGTTTGACCCTTTGCCACATATGTGATGTAACTGCCATTGTAGTTTTTATACACGCATGCAGGAATAGGGGAAGAAAAAAAAAGAACTTTCATTAATTAGATAAGACAAGTCTTACACCCAATTATAATTAAAATAATTCTCTTAAACTCTGTTTACTAAGGCGGCGCCTAAACCTGCTACATTTGTAATAAACTAGACTGCTGATGGTGGGAGAGAATAGGGTTTGAATCTCGTCGGAGTACTGAAGGTGGTTTTTTGTAATTTATTTTCCACTTTCCCTCCACACAAATGTAGGTACAGTTCCTCTGAATCTAACCTTAATATCATACAAAATATGTTATGTTAAATGAAATATGAGTGAAGAATGACCGCGGGCACAGGACGATTCCTGGATAGCTCAGTGGTTTGAGCATTTGTATACTAAGCCAAAGGTACCGGGTTTGATTCTTGTGTCCGGGTATCATTTTCTAATTTAAAGAAAAGTAACATAAATGTACCATCTTTACTGCTTGATAAACACTTTCATCAAACAATTTCCCGTTTGGACAAATGACAGGAAGGTGGTCTGCTTTGTATGCATTGAACGCTTATCAACTGGTCTGCTATGGGGAAAAGTTTCAGAACCATTCACTTAAATATTACAAACAAATAAAATGAATTTTGTAGCTTCACTGACAAACTCTCTATTTCTCCTCCCACCATATTCGAGTCACATGTGTCAAGGACATTTGAAACTTTTGGGTTTACTTTGTAAAATGTAGCTCAACCCTCTTTTTAATAGGAAGCTCACTTTCGACCAACGGCCACTAAATTTTGGTATTTTAGCAATGTGTTTTATAATTTATTAATCCTTAAAGGTATCAAAACCTTCCATTAATACTACCGTATGAATGACTGTATAATTTCTCTTTACACTACTAATTAAATGGGCTAAGAATGTAAATAAGAGTGTAATATTTTTTTATCTATCGTTGTGGCGAAATGAGTTTCCAATTTTTCAAATAATGGGCTATCTATGAAAATCCGACTGTAGTAACGTTTCTTTGTTGATAAATATTAAAACTTTGTTTTAAAATAAAATACATCCCTCAGTTTATTTGTATTTCTTAGTACTTTTCAATGTTATCTCTTTATTTCAGTACGGAGTGCTGCTTCTAATAATATTAGTGATGGAGATCACAGCTGGGGGTTTGGCAGCTGCTTACAAAAAGGAGGTAATTTTCATTTTGTGTTTTAGAGAAAGTTTGTTTCCTTACCAATTGCTTTTTGAAAGCAACCCTAATCCCATCATGTCTTCGGTATTTTTAAAACTTAAATTGCGGTCTCAATCATTTATTTTGAATAGTAATTATTACCCGTAGCATTTCGACAAGATGTATTTGTACATAAATGTTTTATAATGAAAGTGTTTAATATTGTCAATTACATACATCTAAGTTGTTTATAAATTATAACCCGCCTCGGTGGCGTAGTTGGCTAACGCGCCAGTCGTGTTGAGCTAGACCATCGAGGACGGGGAGATCGAGGTTCGAATCTCGGTCGGTTGAACTGATAGGGGTTTTTCCTAAATGGTTTACCACTCTCCCTCCACGCAAATGCGGGTTCACTTCCTATAAATTCAACCTTCCCGATTCTCTAATCCATTAGTGTAATTAGTACTTAAGCGTATAACCCGAACGGGTAGTAAGACGCGGTGCTAAATAATAAAAAATAATAATAATACTTTCTCAAAAGGAATGTATTTTAATTGATTAAAATTAAAAAAAAAGTTTTTTAAAGCATGATGTAAAAAAATGAACTGCCATGAATTTAATAATCTTTGGCACACTATCATATTATTAATTTTTCACTTTAGAGCACATTTAATTTGGTCCGCAAACTAAACTTCGGTTCGATTCCAGTGTCCATGTGTCATTTTTCAATATAAAGAAAAGGATATTTAGGTGCGGCTATAACCATATTTAACGATTTTAATGGCTTGGCTATTTAGTTCAGAATAGCATTTATCAGTGGTACCAAGTCTTAAACAACCTATTTTTATATATTCCAAGATTCCATTTTGGATTCAAAATTCGAAAGAAAACTTAGGAATCAGATTTGACAAATATAGGATTCAATCCAACTTTAGTATATAGTAATTTATAAGCTGCATTAAAGAAAAATCTTGACGTAACCTGTATTCTCTGTGTTTGCATCCAGGCTGAGACTGAAAGCAGAACCATGCTGAAGAACTCCATCAAGAAGTACTATGCCACCCAGGACAAAGCAGACGCAGTCACTTTGATGTGGAACTACTTTATGGCACAGGTATCCATATCTTGAGATAGTTATAGCCAGTTCACCTCATTACATACACCCTATCTGTATCTTGAGCTAGTTCTATCCAGTCCACCTCGTTACATACACCCTATCTGTATCTTTAGCTAGTTCTATCCAGTCCACCTCATTACATACACCCTATCTGTATCTTTAGCTAGTTCTATCCAGTCCACCTCATTACATACACCCTATCTGTATCTTGAGCTAGTTCTATCCAGTACACCTCATTACACCCTATCTCTTTCAGGTCCATTGTAACGTTAACCTCATCTAGGTATTCCGATTGGTCTCTTTCCATTGGTCTCGCCAGTCAATAATCTGAACACTGTTCTATATTCTCCCATTCACGCTGCATGTCTAGACCACCGTAACCTGATAGATTTGACTATCCTAACAATGTCTTGTTATGAGTATGGGTTAAGCAACTCATCATTATGTAACTTCCTCCACTCCCGAGTAGCCTCATCCCTTTATGGACCAGATAGCTTCCTAAACACCCTAAATTTGTTTTCGTAACGTAAGGTAAAAATTACCATGTGCCTTCTTTCTTACTCACTCATTTTATTTTCTGTCTTGTAAATTTAAGCTAATTTTCAGCAACGTTGGGAAAGAATACTATTCTTCCCTGCACATTGAATATGGTTCACAAAAATGCAAGACTTGAAAGCAAATTTCATGACTTTATGACTGGTAAACAGCCTGAAATATGAGAGCTGGTTCCATTGTGACTATTATGCTCAATTGGTTCGGTGAATTAATTGTCTGGGGGTTTTAGTTGTTAGGTTTGTCTTAACCACTAATCTACATACTTTCCTTCCATTACATTTCCAGCCAAGCCATATATTTCCTAATACCGGCTTGCTAAGCCTGTTGTAGCTTCGTATGTCTTATAATATAACTTAAGACTAGGACAGCCACAACAGCCAATCCCCAGCCGTTAATTCATCACAGTAAAAGGGTAAATCCACATTTCACAAATGATAAATTTTTCGGCCATGCTGGGAATCGACCAACTACCGTAAGCAGAGAGCTGATATTTTAAAATTAGTAGCCCTTTTTAAACAAAGATGTGAACCCCGAAGCTGTAATTTTAAATTTTTTGATTAGCTTTTTTTCTTCCTGTCGGTTTGAAACAAAAGTGTTGCCCAGGGTAACCACGCAATGCAACACCGGGTACTTTCGCAAGCTTATACATAAATACACTGAAATATATATTATTAAAAAATTGCCAACGTGCGAAATTAACATTTTAAAGGCCTGCTACAATGGTCACACAGTCTAAAGCGACACTCACACAATAGACTGGACTGCCGATGATTGGGATTTCGGGGTTCAAATCCTGGTCGGGTGTACTGAGGGTGGTTTTCCACTTTACCTCCACACAAATGCAGGTACACCTCTAAATTCAACCTTACTCATGCATAACACACAATCTTAATTAGTGCATATGTATATTTCCTGGACAGGTAGTAAGACTCGCTGTTAAAATAAAAGTAACCGCACTAATTCCTCCCTAGATGAAATGTTGTGCTGTGGACAACTACCTAGACTTCAAGGAGTCCCCGAAGTGGGGGACCAACAAGACAGTCCCCGAGGCTTGCTGCGTCTTGGTGGGGGACCTCAACAAGTTCACGCCCAAGGACCCGCAATGCCCCAATAACCCGTCTGAGTCAAACTCCTACTACATGAAGGTGAGGACAAGGTTTTATTCTTAACTTAACCACTAATTGAATAGCACTCAAACAAAATATGCGAGTGATAACAGTTAGTTGTTTTATATTTATATTTGTTTTAATTTAAAATTATGTTTTATAAATAATACATTTTTTACACAAAATATTAAGTGTTTTAAAACAATAAAGGATAACTTACTAGATTTACAGAAAAAAAAAACAAAAAAACACACACCCATGACATATTAATATTAAATAAAGTATAACGCACAATTTTGACTTGATTATTCTTTAAGTCACATAATTGAATACTTTCAGATAATAAAAGTGCTGGAGGCTGAACCAGAGTTCCATTTTTTGATATTTAAAAACCTATTCCCCATACATTAGAAGTAATGTGTGTAATCATCCCACTTAGATGGTTGCACAGTCTCAAAGTCTTACTCTCATATTAGACTATACTACTGGAGATTGGGGTTTGAATCTGGCTCAGTATACAGAGGGCAGTGGCACACATGGGGGAGGAATAGCGATGAAGGGGGTAATTGTCCCCCCTCCTTTCCAAGAATTCACACAATTTCTAGGGGCATGTAATTTTCAAAATAGCTTCTAGAGGAAACTAACTTTAAAAAAAATTCTGGACAAAGACTACTCTAAAAAGCTTCTAGAATTCTGTACATAAAAAAATCTAAGGAAAAACCCCCCTGAAAAGATTTTAGTGGCATCACTTTTTTTTTGTAACATTTTTATTCATTTCCCCTTTTAAGTTAGTGGTCCAAACCCTTTACTTTTATAGCTGCCCCTCCCACCCCCCAAACACACAAATAAGGTTCCGCCACCACTGTTTCTTCGCGTTGAGTAAAACACCTAATGTCACAGTTGGTGGGGAAAATATCAAGGTAATATTACCATTATACACATTTAAAGTACCAAAATGGTTACAAAATGAAAAAAAGTATCGAAACAACAGCTTTGATAAATGTACTTAAACTAAGGTCGATTACATCATTGCTCTTACCATAAAAAGAATTTATAAATTATAATAGCCACCCAAGACTATTAAGAGGTATTTAATAACAGTAATTTATTATCTTTACCTTTGGTGGTTGTGGAGCTGTACCCCCTATATCACCCTCCTCCAAAATGTGCCACAGACTAAAAGGATAGTTTTTTCTAAATGGTTTTTTTTACTCTTCCTCTTAACAAATTCAGGTACACTTCCTCTAAATTCAACCTTACTCATCCCTAACATATTAGTAAGGTTTATAACCAGAATGCATTGTACTACGCAGTGTTAAAATAATAAATTGTAAGCTCGCTATTTTTTTAACCCCAAAATAAATACAGTTTAATGGTTCAATACCTATAAATTACAAATAATTACATCCTTTGTTCTTATTGAGAATATAAATTTTGCAATATTCGATTACAAATCATTACATGAAGAAAATATAGTTTAAACGTGGGTTTTTTTTACATCCTGTGTCTTACTTGCGTCTTGTAGGGCTGCTACGAGACGTTTTATAATTGGCTGATGGAGCATATCAACACTGCTATCGGCGTGGGGATCGGACTGGGTCTCCTGCAGCTCCTTGGTATCTTCTTTGCGTTCTGCCTGTGCAAGTCCATCGACGGCTACATCAAGTGAGCGGACTCCGCTAGCGTGTTCACGACCTGGTCACAAGAGCGAGACAAAGATACAAACACATCTGACGGACTGGTCATTTCGCTCACACTTTGGCCGAGTGGTGTAAAACGTTCTGTCAGGACTACAAAATGGAAGCTTCTTTTTTTTTTTTGTCTTGTGGTTACCAAAGTTATGTTTATGTATATAAAGATGTTACTGTAGTTTATGTTATTAAGTTGCGCATTTATTTTTTATCGGCTATAATTGAACATTAAAAGAGAAACATTTTCATCTATTTTTTAAAAGACCAATTTAAATCAAAATAAAAAAATTAAAAACATGTGCCTGGACTTAGAAACCATTTAGCAGTAACATTACAGCTTAATTGTTTAGTTGGACTAAAAGAAAATATAGTCTTTTAAGGGTTTTTATTGTTTGTGTTTATGTGTTTATCTATAATAGTTATAATGCAGGTTTTGATTAAGTTTTCGGGAGATTAAAATCCCAGATAAAAGCCTTAGATTTTTATGTTGAGGAAAAAGTTTATATTTAAATAAACATTAACTCGAAATTGATTTTGGTACGAGCTTTAAACCCGTTAGTTAAATATATATTACAGTTTCTTTTGCCTTCCTCTACTAACTTAACACAATTTTTTTTTTATCGAACAAGTGTACATATTGAACATAAATGCAAAGTGTTATTTTCAATTTTAACCTTTATTTAGTATATAAATTAATATTTTTCACCCCAGGACTGTAAAGTTTATAACAACTTGTTACGATTCCAAACTGTACAGAACGTGCATCTGAATCTTCGACTAAATAATCATCTATGGTAAATTTTATTATTAAATATTAATCTTTGAAAATAAATAAGAGGGAATGTTTGAGAACCTTGAGAAAGTTAAATTCCTGGTTGGATGGAGGACAAACATATGAACATGAACATGTCCAAGTCTGTTCTAGTGTCGCCAACTTTCATGTTTAGTGTACCACAGGAATCTCTTGACAAAGAATAATGTACTGTGAGAGAGAAAAAAATATTGACAACTGCTGATATCTCATGAATCTTTTAAAGTTGTACCAAAATGTATTGAAGGATATTAGACTGATACATTTTCATAACCAATGATTGAAAAATATGCAAAATGGATATAAAAAAAAACAATTCATAGATAATTTACCACAAAATAATAAACTTACAAACTATAGTGATATTTTTTTAAATTCAATATTCTTTAATCAGAGTTTTACTTTCTACTTTCATAATAAGTGTAATTATATTGGTATATTAATTTTATATAATATTTGTTATAATGTATTAATAATAGTTATCAAACTTTTGTACTTGTTTTGGCTATCTATAAATGATAAGTTAATGTTTTAATGTAATGGTTTAGAGTTATTTTCTTGAATGTGAGTCGATGTTTTCTCTATAACTGGATGTTTCAGTGTTGTTAATATCTATAGGGTGTAAGTAGAATTGTTGAATGTGTCAAAAAAAAAAGTTATCAAACAGAACCATAATCACTTTGTGTATCCCTCACTTTATTATTTCAATATGAGATCAGCCAAAGACATGTCTTTTAACAGGGACCAACATATTTGCTCTGTCAGACGGTGGTGTAGTCTGCAAAAAATAATAGTTGTGAATTTCTTAACTATGGGTGTCGCTAAATCTTATTGAAGGTGGACACTCATAATTAGAAAAATAATTAATTTTGTACTATATAAATAACACATCTTATAATATTAGGATTAATTCTATAAATCACACCTCACTCTGAATGTGGATTTTATTTGAGAAGATTATACGTGGTGGGAGAAGATATCTTCCCCCCCTCCTCTGCCTCTAACGATGCTCTTGTTCTTGAAATATTCATATTGTACAATCAAGAACAACTTAGAAGTCTTGTATACAAATTTAAACCTCTTACTGCAGCCGCTAGTAATTGAACTGTGTCCTGGTGGGTTGAATTCTTTCTCTCATGAGTGTTACAAGTGTTTGAAGGTTAATCTTGATATCATTATTTAATATTGCAAATAGAATTCCTGATGCACTAGAAGTCGCGATTATCTGGCCTTAAGTTGTGGCATTTCGGGCCGGGTAATACAGAATCTGAGATTAAATAATTTTCAGAATTTTTTTTTTGCCTCTTGTAGCTACGCCTCTCTCACACTTCCTGTTTCCAGCCAAATTAAAACATTGCTGCTATCTACACCTCCCTTGAAACAGCTTTTGTTTCCAGCCATATCAAAACAGTGCTGCTATCTACATCGGCGAATAGTACTTTATTATACGCCAACCGCATGCAGAGAAGTTATGCTTTGCTGTGTCCAATGTGACGGCTGTGAGGTGTTTGCAATCAATTATTATATTATTATTAATTGCTAGTGGACAAGTACCTGTTTGTTTACTTTAAAACTGAGAACCGGCCTGGATAATCATGACTCTAATGTATATCAAATTTGAAACAACTTTAAATTTATTTTATTAAGTTAAGAAAATCCTCATTTAAGGTTGTATTAACTATCATAATTAATAACCACATATTTAATCTATCAGTGTAAAATGTGCATAGCAAGGATCCTTTGCTAAAGTGCTTGTAATTAGTTGTAATATATTATAATTTTATGGGAACTTTTCTTACCTATCACTAAAAGAGCATCCTCTTGGCACCCAAGGCCTCATAAAATATTAAATACATTAATCTCCAGATTCAAAAAGGAAACAGCTGAAACTTTCCCAGCTGTTGTCACTGAACAAAGAAAATGGATTCTTGCTAATCCAGCACTAATTCTAATTAATACTAAAATAGCAACACTTTAAAATTACAGCTTCGAAGTGTATGTGTCTGTGGACAATGGCTACTAACATTTAAATTTCAGCCCTCTGCAGTCAATTTTTCTCCAGCCAGGCCCCCCCCCTCCCCCCCCCTTTCCAAAAAGATTACCGAGGAACATTTCACACTTCTTTCTGAAGAATTATATTTGAACAAAACCTTGTTAGATAAGATTGGGGCATATTTTAATTAATAGGCAACTAGAGGTGTGTGAATTGCTAAATCTAAGTTTAGATATTTTATAACAATGTAATAGTGTTAAAAATATTTTTATGTTACTATGGAAACATGTTATTTGATTACTACAAATTTTCCCATCCATGTACACACCTTTTCACCATTAAAGGAAGCAAGATTATCTTGTATGGATCCATTACGAAACAGCTCATAAGATAAACCGAGTCTACATGACAATTTGCCTGCACCATTTTAAACGCTAGCAAGGATCCACAATGTCCATCTATAGCTGAACCCAGCCAAGAAAATGTGGACAAACGTGTAACTAACAAAGTGTTGTGCGTGTCGAAAGTATCGTGTCATGCATCAATGTTCTCTTAAAATATACCTTAACCTTTCTTGAAGGAAATGTTTGGTGTAGAGCAAATTTTAAAATTGTGGTGTTAAAACATATTTTTTATATCTATACAAATGTATATTTTGTACTCATATATATGACTTTGTAAAATAATGTAATAAAATATTAATAGTTTTTTTTTTCCTTATGCAATTTATGTGTCAATATCCAAATTCTTTCCCCAAGTTAATTAAATGTACAAGGTTTATTTATAGTTTGATCTATATTGTGAATGCTGGAAAGTGAAACTAGTATGTTTTGAAAATCTAACATGGCTACGTTTAATTAAATTAACATAAAATAGTGGGTTTGTAAAGCTGAGATTTTTTAAAAAAAAAACCTACAGTATGTTCACCATGGATTTTTACCTGAGTAACAGTTTGAAAATCATATTTTTAGATTTTTGGCTTGCCAACACTTGTACAAGATCACTGTTTTATCTCTATAAGGAAACCTCTTTTTGTTTTGAGGTAATTGTATTACATTTAAAAGAAGGTATAGGAAAGGTTGATAGAAACATATAAAAGGAACAAACACAATATGGCTTTTACAATGAAAAGAACAAAGTTCACACTTTACATTGCTGCCAATGAAGAAAAAGATAATGGTTGCCTCTTAAAGAAACTCGATCCTCACCGCCCAATCCCAGTGTTTTATTATAAATGATCAGTTTTTTAATTACATGTTATAGTTTACATTAAAAATAATGTAACCTTAGGCTCTCATACTATTTCATTTCTTTTAATATAAATTGTTCATCCAATCCTAAACAATATTTTAAACATAATTAAAAGTACATATTCTTCATTTTGGAACGTTATCTATGATGTGTAATATAGTGCATACATTAATACCTTTTAATAAAGGCATCGTATTTACTTGGTAAAGATAAAATATTTGTCATTGTTTTAATACACAATACATTATTTTATAATTATCTTAATGTATTTAAAAATATTTTTATCCACTGCATTTGTGCACCATTGTTAAGAGATTGTTTGCGTCATGATCAATCACGCAGTTTAAATTCGGCGGTCGTCATTTTGAAGCAATATCTGTTGGATCTTTTGTGAAAGTGATTTGCATAATAATTTTCTTTAAGTGGAATAAAACGATAAATAAGCTTTGTGCCCGACCTCAAATAAATAATATTGGCCAAAATTACTGTGGTTAACAATCACATTCATATATTACGGTATGTTTTCATGACAGTTATCCAAAGTGACAGATGACAGCTGTTGGCGTAGGGATACATAAGGGACTATTTCTAGTAACTTTTTAAGGTGCAGTTCCAAGTAAACTTAGGTGGTGAATATACACTTCTATTTTCCTGTTTTTTTTTATATAGGCAACGTGTTAAGTGTGTGTGTGATTTCTACTATAGAAGCCAGAAGGAAGAAAGGTCACTTTTGTGCATTTGATCCTTCACACTTCTTTTCCTCATTCCCTAGGTGGGCCTTTTTATCCACTTATTTTCAATTAAAGGCTATCCAGATTTTATGTGAAGCAGTGGGTTTGGCACAGGACAAATGAGTTAACAACCTAAAATGGTGGCTTTTGGCTAGAAAACTGAGATAAACGGCCGAAGAGTACAATGTACTGACCAAATGACACCCTTTAGCCGGAAAATTTGGCACTATCTTCACCAATCGCCACTGTCAGTATGGCTAAAGTGCAAGCTAACGCCACAGAGTTTCATGGTGTCTACTCGACTTGACCAATGAAATTTTAGACCTTTTCCCTGATCATTTCCTAAAATTCCCAGACTCAAAAGTATGTCACACCCTTCAAACCACCCCCACCCCCCCCCTTTCCAATTTTTTAAAATTAACAATAGTAAGTTTTAAAATGCAAACAATTTTTTTTTTAATTTGTATTAACATAGAATTATAAAATATATTACACATAAAAAAAAAGACAGTTTGGAACACATTTTAATTTAACTGAATTAATGATTATTATATTTAATATTTTGAGTAAAATAAAATT
>CABFWO010000437.1:116063-167858 GCA_902155825.1 Timema genevievae | reverse complement strand
TTTTTTTAACCAAATTCCCCCCCCCCTTTTTTTATCAAATTCCCGGCTAATTCCAGTTTTCCTGGATGGTAGACACCCTGAGTTTATCTTTCCATTGCATGTGCAGTCCCAAAGAGCAACACCCTAGAGTTTTTTGTGCTAGACAAAAGAGCAACTGATTTAATCCCCAACCAATCAACAACAATTGCATCTTTATTAAGTGGTGTAACATTAAACATACTGTGCATGTTGTATGAAATTTACTGTTATTGTTTGGAAGTTGTTGCTACTGACAGTTGGCGGTCTCCTTTGGCAATATTTAAATTACAAAACAAGATGTCAAATACTTCTGAGGTGGTTATAGTTAGTTTTTTTTAAATTAATACGAATTAAAATACTATTAATAGCCGATATAATTAAGAAAATAACTGAAGTGACATGAATACTCTGTGATAAGGGCCCTTTTTTTTTCTCCCTGGGAAGTGAATAGGTCATGTCATTCCTCTTTTTTAAGTTAAATTTATACTAATACTTAGCACCGTGTCTTACTACTTGTTGGGTTATACACTTAAGTACTACTTACGCTAATGGGTTAGGAAATGGGAAGTTGAATAAAAAGGAAGTGAACCCGCATGTGTATGGAGGGAGAGTGGAAAACCATTTATGACAAACCACCCCCAATTCACCCAAGCGAGATTCAAACCTCGACCTCCCCGTCCTCGGCAGTCTAGCTCAACACGAAACTAGTGCATCAGCTAACTACGCCACCGAGGCGGATCTTTAGTGTTTAATTAATTCTACCATTTGGAGCAGATAACAGAAAGGGTTCAAGTGAGAGGAGAAAATTGGTAAAAGGATGGAGAAATTTCACTAAACTGACCCAGCCACAAGCTGGAAACAGATGATGGTGATGGTAGTCATTTATTTTCCTTTTATTTTAAAGGTAATAAAAAATTATGAACACATTTTTAATAGTAGCTATAAAATATATTTCAAAGCGCTACCTAGACATGTCCATGTAGGTACAAGCTGGCAGAGTGGGCAAGGTCTCACTGGGGCCCTCCCATCATGGGGTGCTGGCCCATGTTAAGATGAGAGTACTGGGGTTGTGGGGGTGCTCCTGGCTGCTGCGGGGTTCCCCCTGGGCCGCCAGGTTGTCCCTGGGGTAGGCCCACACCTCCACTTGGCATGGGGGAGTGCATCTGCATAGCTGGGGACGGCTGCATCACGGCCGGGTTAGGAGACGACGCAACCTTAAACACACAACATTTAAAATGTTACACATAAAAATGTCAAAGGACAAACACATGAAATGGACAGGGGATGTGAATATATTTATATTATAGCTCTTTAAGGAAAACCTCTTAACTTTTTGAGGTGGTTTATATATATATATTTAGAAAAAGGTACAGGAAAAGTGGATAGAAAACACATAAAAGGGAATAAATACAATATGGATTTTACAATAAAAAGAAGAACATAGTTCACACTTTACATTACTGCCATTGGACAAAGAAGTAATGGCTGCCTCTAGAAGAAAATCCATCGTTACCGCTCAATCCCCCGACCTAGGTTTCATTCTATCAGAACTCATCAGGAGAGAGGAAGTTTGTAAAGAGTGAAAGAATGATAGGAATATGTAAAAGGGATGAAAAACATAAAGGAACGCTGGAAGGAAAGTAGACAATGGGGGCATTTAATCAAAGTGACCCAACCAGGATGTAAGTACAGATTTGAGTAAGAGTATTGAAACAAAGTTGAGTAAAAAGGTATTGGTATCAAAAGTAAAATATTGTTTATTGGTAAAGTATTGATACTTTTCCCACATCCAAAAGCCTTACATATAAAATGTAGCCCTTTCAATATCTTTGAAACCGGCTTCAGTAGCCATATGGTATATGGTGTCATTCTCACAATAAACTAGCCCAACAGGGATATCAGGGTTCGAATCACAATCGGGTCTATTTGAGGGCGGGTTTTTCCTAAATAGTTGACCTGGCGGTCTAGGGATAAGGCGTCTGACTTCTGTGCTGGGGGTTCTGGGTTCAATCCTCGGTCCCGGCACAGATTTATCTGACTGCCCAAACCCTTCCTTCACCTCTGACAAGACGTGTATTAATCGTAACTTGTGAATGTGTGAGGAATGCCAGGCCTCCACCGTGGGCCGGATCCCACGTTAAATTGTAGGTCTTCCATTTCATCTCACAATCACCTTACCATTACACATCAGCGTTAGTTCGTTTGACCCTAACGAGTAGTAAGACGTGGTGATGATAATAATCCTAAATAGTTTTCCATTTTATTTCCAGGCAAATGCAGATACACGTCCCCTAAATCCACCCTAACCTCATTCCTTATAAATAAGTGTAATTAGTTGATGTGCGTACAACCAGAATGGGTAGTAAAACGTGAGACTGAACTATTTTTTTTTAAATTGTGTTTGAGAATGAAATGAAAGGTGTTACGCAGATTTCACAGCACTGACCTGCTGCTGTGGTGGCTCGTTGGGTAAGATGAGGTTGGCCAGTAGGTCCCGGACCGCCGGGAACAGGGAGCACTCCATGTGGTTCACGCCCATCTCGGCAAACCTCTTCAGCTGGTGGCTGGCGGCCGTCGTGGCGCTGGGCTGGGGGTCCCTCTTCTCGGCCAGTTGGGTCAGGTTGGTGCTCATGTCATACACTAGAGGCAGTACCAAGGAGGGCGGGTCCATGTTGGGAGGGTATTGCAGTCCAACTCGGGTTATCTGCAGCTGAAAACATGAAACGAGTCTCGTTTAGGAATATGTAAGACTTCGAAAACATCAAAGACTGCTTCAAATACTCATTAGCTATGGAGAAAAATAAATTTTGGTCTTTAATTTTAAAGCTCCATAGAATAAAAAATTATATATATTTATGGATACACATTTATTCACAATTTTTGTCATTTTGTCCGTATTTTTTAATGCAATTAACGTTTGCGTAGTTGGTTATTCTATCTACCTTTCCTGGTACCTTCTTTCATATTTAACAAAACACCCCAAAAATTGAAAGAGGTCTTTCTAAAAGAGATATATTATATTTGGAAGAAGGTACAGGAAAGGTAGATAAAAACACATAAAAGGGAATGAACACAATATGGCTTTTACAATAAAAAGAACACAATTCAAATTTTACATTGCTGTCATTTGACAAATGTACTAATATTGACATACAAAGCGGAAACGATGGGTAATGAAGGAGCAGGATGGAAGCAGAATTCAAGACTGTGAAATGAAATTGCTGAGAAGTAGGATAAGAGTGACAATAATGGATAAGATGAGAAATGAGAGGGTTAGAGGAATAGTGTCGGAGTCAGTGCAGGACAAGGTATAGACAGCAGGACCAAGGTGTATTATGATACGAGATTTTATTGTGCTATGATGTACTGTGATTGAGATCCAATTATAGTGCTATCATATTTTATTGGGATATTTACCCCATGATCGAGCACCAATTATAATGATATTGGGTTTTACGTTGATGACGAGGTGAGGATGCCTTACTGCGTACTTGCTCGTGGTTATTTGATCTGATTATTTCTGATATTTAATATTATTAAATGAATAAGACTTTCAATGTTGCACACAACTCATTTGAATGATTACACCTTCAGTACTGAAGATTTGATATTAAACGATACCATTTTTTGTTAATTTACGGATGGTTTTTCTGTGACATCTACCGTATATTCCGGTGCTGTGTAGATTTAGGTCACTACTTTTTTTTTTTTTTCCTTACTGGCNGCACTGTGTGTTTTCATACGCACAAGTTGTTTATGTATGACCTACCCCTTGCCTCTTAGACCCCTTGTCGCCAGTGTCAAAACCAATAGAAAAACTCCTGGCGACCTGATGTTATGAAGACTGGCTTCCTATTGGGTAGACGGAGCCAGCGTGTCACAAGATCATTTAATACAACAGAGTTGATCTTTTAAAGAAAAAAATATATGGATTTTAAAACGTGATGTATTGAAATTAATTCTAAAAAGCGCGTGATTTTCCACGGATGAAGTATTTAAAGGAAACTTTACATACAGTTCTTTAAGAAAAATACACTTCATCCATGACTTTTTGAATATATAAGATGGGTCCAAAACAGTATCAATACAGGTGGTACGGTCATGTGAGAAGAATGGAGGAAGGGAATATACCAAAGAAGATGTTGAATATTGAAGTGGGAGGACAGGAGGCCAGGAAAAAGACCAAGCGACGGGCGGCTGAAGGGAGTGCAGAGGAGAAGAGGTGTTAAGGAGAAAGAAGAAGTTAGAGAGGCTTATGTCCAAAACAGACCCGGCCAGTGGCTGGAAACTGTTTGTGATGATGATGATGATGATGATGATGATGATGATGATGATAAAGACACATCTATAGTTTGCACTTACAAAGAAGAGTATCTTGCTGCGACAGATCAATATGGCCGGCTGTCCCGTGGGGGCGATGGGGGTGGCGGAAGGCGGAATCCTGAGACACCATTGAACCGCCCACTTCAACTGCTGTTGCTGGATTAAAGAAGGCATCTGCAACAGGACACACTATTACATTACTTCACTCATGAACACTGTTTTATCAGCTACAGGATGAAAAACATGTCAATCCTTATAAATGTAAAATCTTAATAGAAAACGAAAATAACAGAAAATGAATAATTTTATTTAGGAAATTAGCATCAAGCACAAAACCAACAATAAAATAGGAAAGAAAATATGTATAAAATAAAACAAATCAAGCAAATTATGACATGTAATTAATAAATAGAACTAAGGTTTAGTTTTTACTTTTATTTGAATTTTTTTGTGTGTGCTTTTTAATAGACAAGGCTGTATAAAATATTCTATATCGGTACTTACCAGTTCTAGCTTCATGAGTTGAACAAAGTCCTTTAGGACATTGTACGGTACGTTCAACATGCGTCCAAAGCTCGACAAGTTGTTGGGTTTGTACGGTGGAGCAGCAGCTCGGGTGTCGAAGAACTTCTCAATAATCTAGGAACACATAAAGTTTAGAGCATAATGTGATGAGATTATTTTACCTCATTTTTTTTATTAGAAATTAAGGGTATGCAAAGCTTAAAATTTAGACTTGGCTTCAAAATAAATATATATTGTTGTATATACCGTACACGCCCATGATCAACAACGTGCAACCATTATAATAACCTTTCTTCCCATATTAGCTGGCGATTTAGCAGTAATTATTGAATTTATTAAAAATGATTAGTTATGGAAACATTCCATAACGCCTTGCTCTTCTGGATTCTAAAAATAGTCGAATACAAATTATTATTTCACTAAAACACCTTTTGATTTACATTTCTTTATTTAGAATTAATTTTGAAAATATTTAATTATTCTTTAAATAAAATTCTACACCATTTTTATACAAGGATTACTTGGATAATTTATGGTTTTGCCAAATTACTTCCTCACAAGTTAGGTTTCAAGCACAGAGTGATGCTGTTCTAGTTTGTCAGGACTTCCCCGCACCTTACAAAGGAGGAAGACATCATTATTATGGGAAAATTTAAAAGCTGATTAGAGAAAAAGATGGTACCATGAAATAAACACAGCGCTAGTGTGGAGGTGGTTGTTAAATAGAAAGATATAAAAGTTTTCAAATTAAATAAAACAAAATGGCTTAATAGATAGATAGAAAATTAAAATGAAAATAAATATTTAAATTTGGAAAAAGGTACAGGAAAGATGGATAGAAAATATATATATATATATATATATATTTCTGAATACATTGGCCTCACCACAGAAACATATATATATATATTTCTGAATACAATGGCCTCACCACAGAAACACTCGGAAAACCAATGAATGGTCACAGTTTTGATACCAACCCCAACGACCCTGACAAACCAGTAGCACTTCATGCCCAAACACATAATTCATATTTTGACTCATGGTATTGTACTAGATCTATACGAGCCCTCCCCAATAGTTGCAATACTGCCCAGCTTTGTAGGCGGGAACTTGCTCACCAATATATGTCATTTCTCTATTCAAACGATAGTTTAATAATTCACAAGTTAAATACAATTACAACATTCTATTTATCTATCTACTAAGAGTCACTACACAAGTTTGAACAGGCAATAACAGTATTTAAGTGACCATGACCTACTTCTAGCCATGCTGCCGTAGTCCTTTCTTGGGTTTTACTCTCTTCTGCCGAAGAAGGGGACTGATGTATCCCGAAAATTACATAACTGTGTGTTTTATAGTGTTTTAGTTGTCAACTTTGAGGTCTACAGTTTTCTTTTAATAATTATTTAATTTAAAATAGTAATTTGGTGCCATTTTTCCTTTGTTTACGTAAGGAAGTCTTAGGGATTGAACAAAAGTTTTATTTTGTCTCACAAACAATACCCACAGCATTTGGATAAGAATCCTCCCCGTATATTGGGTCCAGAAGATAGTTTCCATGTGCCAAGTCTACACATTTGAGCCCTTTTAATTGGTCTCACTCATGGAGAGAAAGGACCGCAAGATAAACTTAGGAAGAGATGGGGAGAGAGAGCAGATAACAGAAAGTGTGCGAGTGGGAGGAGAGTAATGGAAACAAATAAAGGAATGGTGGAAGGAAAGAAGAAGATAAAGACATTTTACTAAATTGACCTGTCCACCACATCCTATAAACTAGTTCATGATGATGAATATGATCGTAAATGCCAGTGTAACCAAGGGGTTTGTGAGACAGCCATATTTGTAAAGTCATTACAACAGCTAGATCTAGTTCAGGTAACAATGTAGTGACGCTCCTAAACACGACGATAACTAGGAGGTATGGTGTTTGTACTGACCTGCACCTCCTCTGGTGACCACTGCTCCTTGTGGTCGGGGAAGGGCGTGACCTTGATGTGCAAGGACTGTAGATGTTGAGGGTTGAGCCCCACCCTACATTGGAGACTCTCCCCTTTGAAGTGAACCACCCCCGGCTCGTTACTCGGGATGACTTGAAGCTGCGCATACACAACAACGTAACCCTCTTTAAGGAACATTCTCTTATTTTTCTTTTTTTTAATGTACAATTTGTCATAAACGGAAGAAGGAAAAGGAACAAACACAATATAGCTTTATACAACGAAAAGGGCACAGTTCACACTTTACAATGCTGCCACTGGACAAACAGGTAGTGGCTGCCGCTTTAATAAACATGATCGCTACCCCTCAATCCCTAGATCCAGGTTTCATTCTGTCAGAACTCCTCAGGAGGGAGTGTGGTGCGCACAACACATCTTTCTGAAACAGGAAAAGGGCTAAAAAGGAACTAAGTATAGAATGAGAGGATGCATGGATAGGAACATATAAAAGGAAAGTCTAACTTAAAGGACAAACAGAAAAGAAAAATATATTTGTTAAATCCTTTTTGTGTTTGTTACTCTTTATGTTTTTCTATTCCTCTTACCCATATCTTCTTCCAAACATAGAATAACATGATCAAAATAGTAAGAAAAAAAACTTTTATTATAAAATTCGGTGACTTTTCCAGGTTTCTCAGACAACCTTTTTCAATATTTTTCAACAACCCTTTTAAGTTTTCCTTAGTGAATGACAATTCTCCTATTAGTTATATTGATTATACATTTAAATTAAATGCTAGGCACTAATAAACTAAGCTATTTTCCTGGTATTAAATGTTTTAGGTATTATTTGTGGCACTTTGTATTTGGTATAAAAACTACACGATACACCACCTCATGTTACATTTTGTTAGCATGCAGAAAAGAAATTATCTCAATTTAGTTTTAATGTTTGGGTGCAAATTGATATTTAGATGTAGCTATGACTGTAAATTAACAACTATAATAGCGTGGCTATTTGCTCCATCATGATAGCATTTGTACATTATCAATGTACTAGTGGCAGCATAGAGCCATACTTAGTCGAAGGTGACTATGTTATCTGATAGCTCGTGATCTTAATTGATCACCGACATGTAGATGATGATTTGCACGCGTCCATCACAGACTGTGCCTTATAATATGAGTGAAGAATAACCCTGAGCCACGAGACGACTCCAGGATAGCTCAATGGTAGAGCATTGGTGTACTAAGCCAAAATTCCCAGGTTTGATTCTTGTGTCCAGGTGTCATTTTTCAATTTAAATAATATGATAGTTTTCAAACTGAACCAGTCCACAGGCTGGAAACAGTTATTGATGTTAAAACAAATAGTGTTTTTGGTGAAATTTTAAAATTACCTAATTTTCCCTTAACTTTAATAAAATTTCCTGACATTTCCCATTTTTATATTTTGCCTAACATCAAAACTTTCTTATACTTTTCCAGGTTTTCCTCGTTTTTCTCTGAGATTTGGATTTTATTTGAGCTTTTGAGTCTTATTATTAGCGAGATTCGTGGTGGATTGGAAATTTTGAAACTAAGTCAATTTCAGATTCGGATTCGATGGGTTTGGTTCGAAATTTGAACCTTTTCATACTTAAGAATAATTTCAACTTTCTATGGTCTTATATAGCAAACCAATAAAAAACATAGTAATTTATTTCGTTTATAACCTTTCATAAGTTAGTCGTAAGGCTTTGTTTACTTGTTTAACTTAAGATTAAGTTTAAAATATTTTCAAAGACACCTAAGGATATGTCATTTGATTTGAAATTGAAACATTTTCAAAATAAAATATTCCATTCGGATTAGATTCAAAATTTTATTTTTAGTATGATAATCGATCCGAAAAAAAAAATTCTGAGCATGATATTCAATTCGGAATCGATTCGAGCTGGTTTGCCAAGATTCGGATTCAACTCGAAATGTAAAATCAAGGATTTGCACAGGCTTACTGTCATGTTATAGCAATATTATATTGCTCTGTAAGGGGAGAAACAAAGGTGCAAAAGAGTGTATGACACTTTTTAAGGGACTCTTTAAAAAACAATCTAAACATTTTAACAGCTTTCAGTAGAACGATGTGAAATCATTCAGTTTAGAGTCAAATAGAGGCATTTTAAAAACCTCCCAAGATGGTCTTTATGTTAGGTTTTGCGTTGGGACGAGGTGAGAACGGTTACTCACACATTCCTCGGACTGAATGAACCTCTGCAGCTGGCGCCGCATGTAGACGCAGCCCAGGAACCTCTCGAGGGGTGACAGCTCAGGACCAGGCAGCCCTTGCGGGTGAGGGGAAGGCGAGCACAGGAGGTCTAGAGCCTCGTGAGTCAGGAGCGTGGGGACTGCGCCGGCCCAAGACCGTTGGGGCAACACTCGGGACAAGTGACTGCCTGAAAACAGACGATGTAATGCTTGTGTGAGACACGGGAGCGAAGGAAGTGTAACTCAACCATTTTTAATTATTCTTTACATCACGTGTAGTTAATTATCACACATCCACATACCTATTTAAATTTAGATATTAAATATTTATCGTTTACAAAATTATATATTGCAAACAGGATTAACATAACACTTCAAATAAACAAAAATTTAACATAAATGTGTATTTTAACTATATATACTTTTATTGACGAGACTTTAAAATTAATGTTGAGTCTGGATTTTAATTTCGAAATGAAGTCTGAGCTGATGAATATTTGAGGCGAAGTCGAAGTTTCCAATGCTTCATACACACTTACCGATTAAATGACATCCATACCATAAGCACAGACAAATTCAGTCATGTCAGCACCAAAAGAATATATTCTCTAAATCTCTCTATTTACTTTGATGCACTTAATGGATAATGCAAGAATTAAAAGTAGTTTTTATGTTTTCATGCGTCAAGAGTTCTTGGCTACAGATCCAGAGGTCTTGGGTTCGATCCTGGTTCTTTCAAATTTCTCTGTAGAGCAGTGGGTCTGGAACGAGACCAACTGAGCCTAGTGAGGACAAATGAGGAGCTACTTGAAAGAAAAAAATAGCGGCTCCGGTTTAGAAAACTGAGATTAACAATCTGAGGGTTTATTGTGCAGACCACATGACACCCTCTATCCGCAGAAGTTGGCACTATATTCACCAACAGACGGCGACCCCTCAGTCGGTATGGCTTGATTGTGTTTTTTTTAAATGTGATAACAACAAACACCTTAACTTGGACTTTGGACTTGCGTTTAAAAAGTAACCTTCGCACAATCCTAAAGGTGAGAGGAGTTATCAGACGAAAGGGTATTCCGAGTACTGACCTATCTTCAGGTCGGTCTGTGGGCTGTGCATGGAGGGGTGCCCCGTACCTCCCGGGGATTGGCCTGGCCTTGCCGGAGATGGGCGGGGCATGCTGGGGGACCCCGGCCAGTTGGATGCCGCTGGGGACGTCATGCTCTGTGATGGAAAAGGGCTGCCATCTGTGTGGACTGCAACATACAAATACCCCATTATTCATGGCTAGAGATAATACTACGTTGTCAATATTCAATTATTTTTAGGAAGGGGATCCTCGAATCCTTAAATACTCAAACATTTGAATATCTTAAATTCTTAAGGGTATTCTAGATTCGAGGATTTGAGAAAATATCAGATTCTAGATTCGAAAAAATAAATATGGCTTGTTCTCTCAATATTTTGAGTAGGCATTAGTTTTAGAGCTCTAATACAGCTTATTGGTAGCTCAGCCCCAACATAGTTAAGTAAAACTTAACAACCAGACACCAAGCCATTAATTTAACACTTAAATTTAGTCTTACTATTACTTCAAGAGGAAGATGCAATGAAAACATCGAAATATTGAAGTGTGTGTAAATATGTTAGTGTTTTTAGTTCATCACTTTCGCAGTAGACTTGACTGCCGATGACAAGGAGAACTGGGTTCTAATCCATGATGAGTGAACTATGGTTGGTTTTTCCTAGATATTTTTCCGCTATGCCTTCACACAAATACGGGTATATTTCCTCTTAATTCAACCTTCTTGAATCCTTAGACATTAGTGTAGTTTGTACAGAAAGAACACGGCACAAACCAGTTGTAAGATGCTGTGCTATAGAAAATATCATTAAATGTTTATAAATGACTAAAAAGGGTAACTTAATTAAATTGTAGCTAAAGGTTTTGTTCAGTTAATGAAGCTCATGATTAATGTGAGTTTTAATTAAACTATTCAATTTATAAGTTCATAATTCATTTCTTTATAGAAAACCTCTCTTCACTTTTATATTGCTACCGTTGGACAAAGTGGGGTAATGGCTGCCTCTTGAAGAAAAATCAATCGTTACCACCCAATCCCTGAACTACGTTTCATTCTATTGGAGCTCATTTATGAAATGTGCAATGTAGTTTCATAAAAAAGGAACACAAAAGGTAGCCATTAGCTTCTTTGTCCATTGGCAGCAGTGTAAAGTGTGAACTATGTTCTTTTCATCATGAAAGTCATATAGTGTTTGTCCTGTTTATACTAGGGATGTGCAAATTCCACTTTTCCAATTCAAAGCAAACTCGAATCGAGTATATAATATAATCTGGAAGCCGAATCGAAGATTGAATACTTTCTTCTAGTTGTTTTATGCTTGAAAAAATATTATATTGTGGCTATTTATATTCCTTTATAAACTAAAATTACTTGGAAAATGTTTTAATGCACAAATTTCACAAATTTTCAAATTGTATTTTAGCTGTCAATATTTTTATTGGCGAACCTTCAAAGCCAGAATTTGTTTTGAAGAGAAGTCAAAGTTGATGTTTGCTTCAAAGCCAAGTCAAAGTTTTGAAGCTTCGCACACCCCTTGTTTATATGTTTCTATCCATATTTCCTGTACCTTCTTCAAAATATAATTTCATAAATCTTAATCAGTTTATTATGGAAACCACAATCATCATCATCATCATCATCACTGTGTCTTACTACCCGTTCGGGTTATACGCACTTACGCTAATGTGTAATGGTAGGGTGAATGTGAGATGAAATGGAGGACCTATGGTTTAACGTGGGATCCGAACCTCGGTGGAGGCCTGGTATTTCTCAAATTCACAAGTTGTGATTAATATACGTCTTGTCAGAGGTGAAGGAAGGGTTTGGGCAATAAGATAAATCTGTGCCTGGACCGAGGATTGAACCCCGGACCCTCAGCACAGAAGTCTGACACCTAACTCCTAGACCGTCAAGTCACCAAAACCACAATTGAAAATTAGTTGAGAAAGGTCAAGAAAAGGGACTCTTAACAGACCCAAGAGTTGAGGTTATGTCACACCTGAAGTCATGATGGAGCCGGCAGGCGAGTGCCCGACCTGGACGTTGCAAGGTCCCGGCGACGAGGTGGGCATGAGCCCTACTGGACTAGGCACGTGCATGGGGTTTGAAGGGGAGTTGGCCAGCAGTCCCCCAGGGGAGGGGTGAGGCAGCATGGAGGGGGAAGGGTTGATGTTGGGAGGAAGGGAGGGAGGAGAAGCCAGGCTGAATGAGGACGTCAGGGGGCTGGAGCCGAAACTCTGGTGCTGGGAAGTCTGAAACAAAAACAAACACAACTTTCCTGATGACATTCTCATGGGCGATTCTCTTACGAATGGACATGTGGAACACCTTTTAGAAAATAATAACATATTTTTTGCCATCAACATTGTTAACATTATCATTATGATTAATGTGTCTATGATTATAATTATTTTTACCATCATCATTATTAATGTATTTTTTATTATTGTTACTATCCATAAAACATAACTTGACATTATCATAATTAGTATGCATGTGTAATTTGTAGTCCAAACAGGTTGTAAAATGCGGTGCTAAAAAAAAAGTGTAACCAAACCCGCCAATAAGAAACGACGTAATCCCCGACTAGTTCAGCCTCACCTGTGAGATGGCGGGGTGCGGACTGGCGGGGGTGTGAGGGTTGCTGCCGGAGGGCGGGGTCAGAGGAGGGTGAAACCTCAGCCCAGTCTCCCTCTGCTGAGCCGGGGACTGCGGCCCGGGCCGGTGAGAACCTAAGAACGACATGGGTCCGCCTCCCTCCGTGTCCATTGTTATGGGAGACGGGGGGTTGTCATCCTCCGACTGGGACCGGCGACGATATACCGCTGTCTCGTCTACGTACTTGGACAGAAATGCCTGGGACACATAGCAATATTGATCTATTAATACATAAAATTGTCAGTTTTGGCTAGCACAAGCTTATGGTAAACTAAGAAATATAAATAAAATGTGAATAAAATAGAATGTATGAAATTAAACCCATTAAGCAAAATACAATATGTAATTAAATAAACATAATAAATTGTAGAAAAATGAATCATAAATAGAAGTAAAAACACCAAAACACATATTTACAAACACTTAAATATTGTGATGAATCAAAATGTAAAGCTCCCCGGTTTTAACGCGGGTTTGCTGGGCAGGTGGTTTGTAAGACAGCCGCACTATAACCGATGACTCGACTATTTTATAGTTGACTAAACGCTCATCTAATATTATACCAATGAGCAAGATAAAACATACCGTCTAGGGATGTGCAAGACTCAAAAATATTTCAATAAAAAAAAAATCAGTCTCTTCTCAAAGTTAAAATCGAAAATTTGGAAATAAAAATAATAATGATAAAAAAAGCAAATAAATGCCCTAATAAATTTACAAACCAAAGAGAGAATTTATTATTTGTAATAATACCATACATACCTGAAAATAGGTAGCACTACTCCACCCCCCATTTGCCCCCCAAAAAAACAGCCTTCATTAGGAAATGTTTTATTTTTTTCAATATCAAACTTTTTTTTACTTTAATAAACATAGTTTACATTTTGTACTTTCGAAGGAATCTTTCTCGTCTCATTCTCGCATCTTGATATGTTTTCATTTTCTGACCTCGATATTGTCTTGTATTGAAAGAGTGGTTCTCGCACATTCCTGATATCAACCCCAAACACAAGCGAGTCACGGGGAGAGTCACTGATGAAACAACTGCACTGAGGTACAATACTGAGTGTACAAACGCAGTAAATAATTAATCATAAATATATGATATAAAACAAATTCATTTAATCACTTTTTTTTAAAGTCAGTAGTTTTTTGTGGTTTTATATGAGGGAATCTCTATTTTTACCATAATATTTTTTAGCGAAACTAACTGCATATAACCTCTACCTTTCACCCGCCTAGGTGGCGAAGTTAGCTAACGTGCTAGTCGTGTTGAGTTCCACTGCAGAGGACGGGGAGATCGAGGTTCGAATCTAGGTCGGGTGAACTGGGGGTGGTTTTCCACTCTACCTCCACAAAAATTCGGGTTCACTTCCCCTATATTCAACCTTCCCAATTCCTAACCCATTAGTGTAATCAGTACTCAAGCGTGTAACCCGAATGGGTAGTAAGATGCGGTGCTAAATAATAATAATAATTTACCTTTAAAGGTATGTAGCTAAATAAAGATTCACGATATAATAGAGTGCACTTTAGCCGATGATTGGTGTGTTTTTAATTTAATTTTATTCTATTTTTCTACAATAATTATTCTATAATATTTATTTTATTATGTATTATAAAAACTTGAAAATAAATTTGTGTATCAACTTTATATATTTCTGTATGCAAAGCTTCGTAATTGTTGAATCTGAACTTTTAACTTTCAAATCCAAGTCGAAGCTAACAAATATTCGAAGTAAAGTTGAAGTTTTCAAAGCTTTGAACACTCCTAGTTGTATAAGCTTTTTTTTTTTAACCAGACAACAAAAAGAATACAATAAAAGACACTATTTGCTATGATATAATATCTTAAAATTGAATAAAATTGACTAAACTCAAAAATTTTCCAGGATGAAATTCAAAGCTCCAAGTACTCGAATCGAGTTTTGGAAAGTTATTTTAATAGTCAGGTTCAATTAATACATTCAACTAAAAGCTTAGTTTTTTAAGTACTGGCCCGCCCTTAGAAGAAGCCACGGTCTCCCTTGCCTTGAGCCCTTGAGTGGGCGTGAATTCCTCCACGACGTTACTGCGGTCGAAGCGACTGTAGGCCCCGTCTCTCAGTGATACCAACCCTCCGCCTCTCATCCTCAGCTCCAGACAGTACATGCCCTGATAGGACAGGCGTAGCAGGTTGGGCGCCTGCGGTATGATGGTGAACGTCTGAACGGGGACTTGAGGTCTCTGTAAGCAAATAAAAAAATAGTAAGATGATAGAAACATCTTTTAAAAAAAATTCGTGACACGAGCCTGCAATCTAGCCACATCGGATAACCACCCGTCATCTGTTGGCGAAGATAATGCAACTTCTGTGGAAAGAGTGGTGTCATGTGGCCTGCAAAATGAGCCCTCTGGCCGTTAATCTCAGTTTTATAGACCGGAGCCGCTACCTTTTTCATTCAAGTAGCTCCTCATTTGTCCTCACGAGGCCGAGTTGACCCCGTTCCAGACCCAATACTTCACAGAAATATCTGGAAGTGCCAGGAATCAGACCCAGGACCTCTGGATTTGTAGCCAAGAGCCTTAACCACTAGACCACATAGGCGGTCTAAGTAATTAAGTTTTTTTGTTGCTAAAATCCATTCTTTCAACATTTATGTACTCAGTTTTTTATTTTTTCAATCTTGAAACTCATATTTTCTAGAATCTTCCACTTTTGAATATCCTTAAGGAGTAGAAAATTCAGGGATCATAGCTCGACAAGATTATCTGTGCATCGTACCGAGTTGTGCACTCCAAGCTGCGGCAAGGTGGGCAGCTTGCTGATGGATACCAGGGGCTGATAAGTGAGGTGAAGGAGGCTGACAATGAGCGCCAAGTTCCGGTGTCTGTTCAGATGAGCCTCAAACTGTTCCCTCATAAGCGTGTGCGCATTCACACAGTTGTTGGTTGCTCCTGATCAACAAACAAGTGAGCACAAATTAAATACAAACAACCAAGATAAAATGAGCACTCTGGACGGAAAAAAAAAAAAAACACAATTCCTCATAAACAATGCACAATATCTTCTCAGGGATTCAAACCAAAATCAAATGGGCAAGATTTCAACATCCTGATGATGTCATCTAGGCTCAATAACATCAATCTGTTTTATACTCTAAATCAGAGATGGTCAAACAGTCAATCGCGATCGAACGGTCGATCGTGGCCGCCTGTTTGGTCAATTGCCTTAGCAATTGATTAAAAATCCTGGCTTCATTTGCTCCTGAGTAATTATGAACCCTCATTCAACAAACTATCTTAAGATTATGTAATGTAGTAATGTAGTTTAATGAAAAACTCAGTTTAAATCAGTGAAAGGATTATAATTTTTATATGTAATATAATTTTACTATTAAAATACAAAATGGGTAATTTTTTTTTTTTTTTGCCAAGCCTTTTCATAGTAGATCACAAATGATTTTTCTGCTCTGGAGTAATCACTAGATCCATAAGTCTGGCCACCCCTGCTCTTAATGATTGATCAGTGGATTGGACTGAGGTTTCCAAGCCTAGCCGCGCGGCGCCCGGTCATTTCAGAACACAAAAGTTGTCTCCCAAGTGGGTGGGCATCAACGGTAGGACTGGTACTTTCGCGGTGAGTCTACATGGTCTTACATTTCCATATATTTAATTAGTGTTATAAACTACTTCACATCTTCTGTAGTTGCGTTGGAGAGCCATCCTTATAGTGGACGATCAAGAGTGTAAGGACAAAGGCTATTACATGTTATTAGAGGGTCAATGGCCCTGAAAGTTGGGTGTTTTAACTGACGGTGGCCCTTAAGGTCTTCCACTATCAATTACCATATTAGTCATTTCCTTGCAGGGATGCCATTGGCTTGACAATCAGCAATTTAAAAACTGAACTTAGAAATATAGGAGCAATAACAAATATAATTTGAACACTTGACCCCTCTTGCATTAAACCTAAGAGATGGGAGGATTGGATAACGACGGCAAGTGTAAGAATGAGAGGGGAAGAATGTAGGAAAGTAAGGGATGGTGGTAGGATATAACGAGATGGGAAATAAAGCTATTCATTACACTAAATTGTATTATATTTGGAAGACAGTACAGGAAAGGTGGATAGAAACATATAAAAGGGACAAACACAATATGGCTTTTATAATGAAAAGAAGATCACACTTTACACTGCAGCCATTGGACAAAGAGGTAATGGTTGCCTCTTGAAGAAAGTCGACACCTACTGCCCAATCCCCCGACCTAGGTTTCATTCTATCGGAACTCATCAGGAGGGAGTGTGAAAAGTGTAATGCTCCCTCCTGATGAGTTTCGAGATAATGACACCTAGGTCAGGGGAGTGGGCAGTAGGTGTCGACTTTCTTCAAGAGTCAACCATTACCTCTTTGTCCAGTGGCAGCAATGTAAAGTGTGAACTGTGGTCTTCTTTTAATTGTGAAAGCCATATTGTGTTTGTTCCTTTTATATGTTTATATCCACCTTTCCTGTATCTTCTTCCAAATATAATATAAATTGTAATAATAAAAACATAAATACTTTCCCTCAGCACTTGAGCCTACACTGGTATTTATGGATGTATGGTACGGGTTGTAGTCTCGGTGCAGCTCATAACCTGCCAGTCCACACTCACTCACCAAATATAAGCCTGAATGCCTTGTCCTCGCTGTTCCAATAGACGGTCACTGTGGCTCCTTTCTCCGGACCGTAGCCCAGGACCAGACGGCTGTACGAGTACGACTTGATGGTCACAATATTCAGCAAGTTCACTTTCTCTGGAATTACATTAAAAATATCGATTCACTTTGGTTTGGGGCGATAGAAGAATAAAACTATAAAAAGTGTAGCTGGTTTGAATCCAGTATTCTACATATCCAAATCTTCATTTTACTTTCGAATCCTGAATCTCGAATTAGACTCTTGGGAAAAAAATTACGAACAAAAGAAGAAATGGGAATATAATAAAATAATAGTAGAAAGAGTAACTAAATGTTAACATTTTATGCTCAAATGCATTCACTATAGCATTCATTCATTCATTTAAGTGTTTGGTCTGGGGTCTGGTTGTTGGGGCTGAGCAACCAATAAATATTATTAGAGCTCTAAGACAAGTTTCACTTGAAAATTTGAATATTTTTTAATTTTAAAAGATTTGATTCTCAAATCCAAGATTTTCTATAATCTTTAATATCCTTAAGGATTCGAGAATTCAAGGTCACATCCCTATTTTCTAGGCATGGAATCATCAAATCCTTAGGATATTTTGAAAAGGAATTTGTTTTAGAGCTCTAATCTGCTTAGTGTTTATTCAGCCCCAGCGTATTGTAGGAAAAAATAAACAACTATACCATATATGAATGTATGAAAGTTTGTATTTCTATTTTCTATTATTCTGTTTTATTTCTATTTCCTCTTATGTTCATAATTTTTCCCAAAATTCGAAATTCAAAGGTAAAAAATGATGATTTGGTTTCTTCTATATTTCGTTAATAGTTTTTCTACTTTTATCTGTACTTCAATTACTACAATTCTGTCATTTGTATTTAATGACATAATAACACCCTCAATGTACTATTTCATACAAAATAAAGCATGTTAATAATAAAAGTAAGCCTGTGGCGAGTTAAGAGTTTGAACTCACCCATCCGAAAGTACTCAGCCAACCCCTCGACTAGCGTGTAGAGGTGGACCACTTGAGCCCAGTCGCTGAGGAGAGCGTCCACTGTCTTAGACACATTGTCGATATTACCCATGTCATACTGGAAGTAAACAGGTCTACGAAGCCCTGGGAAACACAAGAGTGCACTATTCAAGACACAAAATATGTTTTCTCATGTGTGAGGAGTGACACCGAAATCTCGAAACTTAATCCGAATCTAGAATAAATTATGAACATAAGAGGAAATATAAATATAGTAAAAATAATAGAAACTAGAAATTTTAACTAAATGTTAACATTCTTTCTTATAATCCATTCATTATAACATTCATACGTTCAGTTAAGTGTTAAATCACTTGTATGGGGCCTGGTTGTTGAGCTAGTCCTATAATTATATTGGTTCTGAACCACCAATAAGTGATATTAGAACACTAAAACAAATTTTCCTCGAAAAATTGAAAAACAATTTTTTTAAAGGATATGAGACTTGAATCTGAAATTTTCTCGACTCCTCGAACCTCGAATATAATTAAGGATTCAAGGGTTCATCTCTAGTAAAAAAAAACGTGAACTTCACAAACCTCTAGCACAGATTGAGATCTAATGCAGTTCTGGCCTCCATTTGATGATCAAATCAGAGCCTTTCGTTAAAAAGTATGAAAGTGTTTATTCTATGACATTCACCTTGCTCCTTCGGATGCGTGCTGGCGAGGGGGCTGCCGTGGAACACAAACTCCGCCATCCAGCTCTTATTGGCCTTACCCTGTGACCGAACCGTCACGGCCAGTAGACGCTTGCAGAGGGGGTTTCCCCCAGGGGAGGGAGATTTGCACCCGGGGGGAGGAGGGAGGTCCAACACTCGCAGCATCAGAGCGGTGGCGTTGGCCTCCACTTGCACACCCTGGTGGCCGATCTCGCGCTTTGCCAGCTTTCTTTTGTTTACAATGTGTGTCTGGTGAGGAATAACTGTTTACTTTTCTCTCTACTTGTTGCGATGTTTTGTGCCTTAGGTTTGAAAATTTCGAGCTGGGGTGGAGGGGAGGGAGAAGAATCTAACAAAAAAGGTTTGCGCTGAAATGTCAAGGTCAGCAATCAAATTAGATAAAATAAGATAAAATTTTTTCCTTTTGCAACTAAAAGTAAATGAGATAGATTTTTAGATTGATCAGATGATATTTAGAGGTGGCGTAGCAATGAAGCTGTCTGTGACAGTGAAAGCTTGTCCTTAAAAATGTGTTTGTGTGTTTTTTAGTGTTCTATCTAAACAATTTCTACTCCAGTATCACCAAGGTAAGTGTGCTGGCTATCCCTCCTAATTTAAACCATGATTTAGCCTAGTGCTCTATTCTCAATTACTATCTTATATTCCTAGTTCTTTTATGGTCATAGTTTTTCCAAGATTCAGATTTATGATTTGAAAGTAAAATGAAGATTTAAATTTGTAAAACAGTGAATTCAACCCATAACATTTTAATTGGCACTTTACCTCCTGTGCCAAGGCTATTATCGGGAGTCTCTCGTCAGTCAAAGCCACCACGTGTGCCAACTCTGGTATGAAGTAGGCTGGGTGCTTGGTACGGCGTGAACCACCTTCCTGCCTGCCAACCGTCTTGCGTTTAGTACCAACCTTGTCATTTTGTTCTGCAACAACAGCACAAATAAAATATAAAAATATCTATACTCATTTGAACACAAAAAAGGTGTCACGTTTTTATTTTAGGTCTTCAAACAACTATGATTAAAAAAATTGTTCAAAGGATAAATCTCTATAAGGAAAATCTCTTTTTGCTTTATGAGAAAATTGTATTATATTTCTTTAGTATTTCAAAGGGTTAGTTGTAGGGGTGTGAAAAACTTTGTAAACTTTGAATCGGCTTTAGTTATTGGCCAACTTCGATTTAGCTTTGATTTTTTTTTCCCGGCTTCAACAATGAAATATTGACCGCCAAAATAAATGTATATTTCCAATTTAATTCATTTTCTGTTGTTGTAAACTTAACATAAATTTGTAGGAATTGAGTGACATGGTAATGTAATTTATTAATTTTGGACAAAATCTGTAAATATTGGCAACTAAACAATTTTAAATTTTATTTACTGCATAAATTTATATAAAAATGCAGAATATAATATTTTTAAAAATAAAATAATTGTTTTAAAATATTCAAAATTTGATTTGACTTCAAAAATATTTCATATTTTTTATTCAACTTTGGTTTGAGCCGAGAATATTTACCCAACCCATCTCTTTATATCGGTAAAGTAAATCAATTGTTACCCTGATAGCTGTTGCTGCGGAATGTGTTAAAACACTTTTTTTTAAACCATATAACAGTTCCTTGACAGTTGAATGGTTCGCTGGCAAATAGCAAGTCACACCAGATAAAAGGACCCACATTTACCATCAACACTTGTGAAGGGTCCGTGTAGCGTAACGAAGCTCTCAAACTCTATCAGCGTGAGCACCTTTAAGTACATCTTGGGTATCTCGGTCTCAATACTGTCATCATGCGGGTCATCTTCGATGGACGAGTGTTTGACTACCGCCAGGTAGAAGAAGCAATCTATTTCACATGGGCTGTTGTCTTTCTCCTTGAACTCAACAATCTAAAAAACAAAAAGATGATATTAATAGTTTTTTTTAGCACCGCGTCTTTCTACCCGTTTGACATATATGTAATAATTAAGCTAAAGTGTTGGGGACAATGAAGGTTTAATTTATTAAGGAGTGTAGTTGCATTTTTGTGGAGGGAAAGTGGAAAACAATTTAGGAAAAACCCTATTTACTTATATGTTTTGTATATTTATTTAGTTTGTGTGACCCGCCTCGGTGGCGTAGTTGGCTAATGCGCCAGTCATGTTGAGCTAGACCACCGAGGTCGGGGAGATAGAGGTTCGAATCTCGGTCAGGTGAACTGGGCGGGGTTTTTCCTAAATGGTTTTACACTCTCCCTCCATGCAAATGTGGGTTCACTTCCTTTAAATTCAACCTTCCCAATTCCTAATCCATTATTGTAATTAGTATTTAAGCATATAACCCTAACGGGTAGTAAGATGAGGTGCTATAATAATAATAATAATAATAATAATAATAATAATAATAATTTCAATTTCAATTTCAATTTCAATTTCCTTTATTATAGTGCCGGCCAACAGTCGTAAGACCTATAACAGGCCAGCACTGAAAAGCACACAAGTACATACCCTACAATACATACATTTACATAAGAAAACATGATAGACAAAAAATGGCCAAATAATGCCATATACCGATAAACAACCACGAGACAAAAAAGTAGTTAATAATGATAAGAATAAAAGTAACATTAAAAATAAATAACCAAATAGTGGTTAAAAGCAGTAACATTATGCAAAAAATAGATCAGAATATTGTAAACTTAAACAATGTAAACTTAAATAGTATTAAATAATATAGGCAGAACCTCTACAAGATAAATTATTGATACGGGATATCCTTAAATAACTCTCTGAGTTTAGCTTTCCTTTTATGATAAAAGTCGAATTCAACAAATCTAGAATTAACACTATGGACACAACGACCTATAGGGCTTACCTTGTAAGAGCTATTAAGAAAAAATAATTTTTGATTACGAGAAGCCCGAGAAGGGATAAGAACGCCTACATGATCAAGGGCAAATTTGCAAGAAATTATGTTATTGAAAATATTAAAAACAAAAAGGGCATCACAATAAAGTCTACGCGAGAAGAGAGTTTGGAGCCCTAATAGGTTTCGAATTCTATCATAATCATAATAAATCCGGTTACTAAAGTATTTATCATAGCATGCAGCAACAAATTTTCTTTGAACGTTTTCTAACCTAAGAGAGTCAGTTAAGGTAATGGAATTCCAAGCAACAGTAGCATATTCTAACTTAGATCTAACCAGGGAATAATACAGACATAAAAAACAGTCAACTTTCTTAAATGATGAAGTAATAAATTTAATAAGCCCAAGTAGTTTCAATGACTGGGAAATGACATGGTCAACATGATAGTGGAAATAAAGTTTGTTATCCAGGAGGACACCAAGATCATTAATACAAAGGGTGCGAACTATGTTATCACTGCCCAATTTATAAGTAAAAAAGAAAGGATTAGTTTTCCTAGTGAAAGATATAGATTTGGTCTTAGATTTATTGATAGACATTCCATTTTCCAAAGACCATTGTAGAATACCATTTACATCATTTTGTAAATCTATACAATCTGCAATTGATTTGATAGTTTTAAATAATTTTACATCATCAGCAAAGAGTAAATAACTAGAAGAGTTCAAATATTTACCAATGTCATCAATAAACACATTAAAGAGAAGAGGACCTAAATTAGACCCCTGTGGTATGCCACAGGGTGCTAAAAATGTATTTGAGCTGTGTGAATCAATTTTAATAATGAATGATCTTTCATGCAAATAACTGCTGAACCAATTTACATATGAGTGAGAAAGTCCAAAATTACCAAGTTTAGCGAGAATAATATTATGCTGACATAAGTCAAATGCCTTACTTTGGTCAAAATAAATAGCATCAACCTGACCTTGGGCAGAGACTTGAGGGGCAACATGCCCAAGGAATTCTACTAAATTAGTTACAGTAGATTTATTTTTTATAAAGCCATGTTGATTATCTGAAAATTTATTTTTAAGGTGGTGAAAAGTATGCTCATGTATGATTTTCTCGAATACTTTGGAGAAAGTGTTTAAGAGAGAAATTGGTCTATAATTACAAACATTTGTTTTTACCCCCTTTTTATAGATAGGTATGACAACAGATTGTTTCCATGTACGAGGAAAAGTTTCATTTGACAGGCTAATGTTAAAGATATAGGCTAACAAAGGGCTGAAAATGCTGGCACAGCCTTTAACAATAAAACTTGGAATTCCATCTGTCCCGGCACATCTAGAAGAACTCAATTTTTTAATAGCATTAGCAACATCCAAGGGTGTAATGTGGCATGGATACAAGGGCGCGCTAGTTTCAATAACGGGGCAGGGTAAAACAGGAATAGCTGAATTATAAACGGAATGAAAGTAGGTCCCAAACTCATTAGCGATTAATAAAGGATCCGCTATAGATTTGCCATCAATTTCTAGGTTGGATGGGAAAACTTTATTCGTACGATTATTTTTAACAAATTTCCAAAAATCTTTAGGTTTGCATTTAATACTATTTTCAATTGAGTTCATCCAATTGGCTCTGTCTATAATCAAAGTAGTTTTAACTAATTTACGAAAGTGTGAAAAATGTGAATAGAATACACTATTATTTGTTATTTTAAACTTTTTGAAAAAATTGTTTTTTTTCCTAATATAGTATTTGAGTGTAGAAGAAAACCAATTAGGATATTTAGATGAATTAAGAATATTAATTTGAGGAATATTCGTTTTGATTTTCCTTTGGACTACCTTGGTAAAATTATCTACAGCCAAATTAACATCCGTAGTAGAATAAACACAAGTCCAATCTGCAGTAGCCAGGTCATTGTAGAGATTAAGATAGTCACCGTGTGCATAGTCAATATATGTTTTAGAGGTGTCATTAATTTTAGTCGCAATAGGTACATCTAGTGAAATCAATAAGGGTGGATGAGCTAAATCAATATTGACTAGTGGTTGAGAGCTTTGAGTAATAGTAATAGAGGGGTGGTGAAAATTAGCAAAAACGAGGTCAAGGAGGTTAGTGTCGTTATCAGCTTCATTGAGTTGTTCTAATCCCATTATATTAGTCGAAGCGAGAAGTTGAGTAGCTTTTAATTTAATGTAGAAATGCGAAATGTTCTGAGAATGATGATAATTCCAATCAATTTTGGGGCAGTTAAAATCTCCGAGTAGTATTATTCTATAGGGGTAGCTAGCCAACACACCTTCAAGAAATATAAAGTAATTGTTAAATGCTTCGACTGTTATTTGGGGAGCAAGATATATGTTCCCAATTAACAGTTTTTGGCGATCAAATGTTGGAATCTCAATCCAGACACATTCCATATTATTCTCTAGGTCAGTTCTCCTGACCACACCAGAAATAGTATCAATGACAGAGATGAGAGCACCACCACCCCTTGAGATAGTAGCTTCGTCATATAACCTGTCGGCTCTATAGACATTATAATTAGGGGGAAAGTAATTTTCATTAACAAACTCACTAGAGAGCCAAGTTTCAACTAAACAAATAATAGAGAATTCATTCAAACAAACATTAGAAAATAATTCCCTTGCTTTGGTTCGCAGACCCCGAACATTTTGATAATATAGTAAAATATCACTACTAATCACTGGGAGATGGGTTGGGAGGTAGCCTCCAGACCTCCATTGATAGACACGAGTGGGGTTCTAGTTGAATCCTCTTGTGAGCCAAGGTCAGATGCAACAGCTGCGTTTACAGGGGCAGACACACAGGGAGACTCCTCACAGACTATCTGCTCTGGCAGCAACTTCCCATAGTAAGGTGCAATGAGACAGCCAGACGGCCAAATATCACTAATGTTTATCATGGGAAAATCATCTTCTTTGACTGAAATATGGAAGGAGGAATATGAATTAAATTTAGTTTTCAATTTTGAGCAGACAAGGTAGTCAAGATTGAGTTCTTTGGTCAGATAAGATTGAATGGCCAGGGAAGATACTTCAGGAGAAAAGCGAGTAACGAATAGCGATTTTTTTTTAAAAACTTTGTTCACTGTTTGTAGGTCAGTGGCTATCTTATTACCAGTCAGCAACTTTCTGGCACGCGAGCGCTGAACCGGCGGATCCTCACGCACGTTGGAATTCGATGACTTGTTTTTACGACTCGACACCACCGTAAAACCGTCATCAGCGCTTGCTGACGCAGACTGTGACCCAGCTGGTGATTTCACAACAGACTTAGAATCAACACCAGAGCTTTTATTATTAGAAGTTAAAGCTTGGCTAAATGTTAATTTGGGTGATTTCGGAGATTTAGATAGGAGAGATGTAGAAGGAGAAGATTCACTTGGAATAGAAGATTGTGAAGATAATGAGCATTGAGTTCCAACTGAAACCAAGCAAACCGGGGACCTGAAAGCTATAAGCTCCGAAATTTGAGATTTAAGCACAGCGTTATCGCTGCTCAGATCTTTTACCTGAGTCGAGAGATCGTAGACCATGTTAATCAGGGAATTTAACAGCTGAATAGTAACTGCTTCCCGATCAGCTGATGGAGCTTTAATTAACTCCTCAAAAGTCTTCTTAACTTGAGGCGGCTTCATCGGCCACTCTGGGAGAGCGGGAGCAGATATAGATTTTGTAAGGGTGGCGTCCCCAAATGAAGCCTTAGCCTTTTTAATACATGGGTCACACTTAAAAGTAGATACCCCACTTTTCATAAATATCTCATATTCTGCATCATTAATTTTGAGGCAGTCCAGATGAAACCTTGCTTTGCAAGGGCCAGAGCACCAAATGAACCTTTGTCGGCCAAAGAATGCACGGGAGCATTTCGCACAATTGTCCTCACTGCCCGGCATATTGAACCCACCAGGCCTAAGGATAGGCAAACTCACACAAAACACAACACTCAGCACACGGAATGAGGTCACTTGCGGAGCTCCGTAAAAACACGTCCACTCACGGCAAGCGCCAACTGACTAATTATGACTAATAATAATAAAAATAATAAAAATAATAAAAATAATAAAAATAATAAAAAATAATAAAAATAATAAAAAATAATAAAAAATAATAATAAATAATAAAAAATAATAAATAATAATAATAATAATAATGTGTGTGACAAAAACAGATGCAGACGCGTGTTTACCAGAATAACGTTGGGATGCCGGTGAAGCCTGACAAACATGCGGTGGCGACCAATCTTTGACATCGGGTGGTCCGGATGATGCAGCAGTGGCAAGCGCTCGTGGGGTGTGGCTGGGAGATGCTGGAGGGTCTTCTCGCAGCGACGCTGAGTTATCCAGTATCTGCAAACACGGTACACCTCAGTTTACCAATCTTGGGATGTAAAGAGATACCAAAATATCAAATATAATAGCAAATATTTAAAAATACAAAAGAAACTAAATTATATATTTCTAGTACACTTTATATGATTAATTTGGAAGATACAAATTTTAGCCGTAATTTTTCTATTCCACCATACCAGTTAAATAAGAGAAGATTAGTAACCATTTTTGATCGTGTAATGAGGCTGGATAAGAAGAGGATTCCAAGGAGACATATGGAGATAAAATATGTAGAAAAAAGACCGCAAAGGAAACCAAGATAAAAGCAAGTGTGAGAGAAAAAGAATGGACAATAAGGGAGGAAGAATGGTGGAAGATGGAGGCATTTTATTAAAGTGACCCTGCCACAGGCTGGAAACGGTTGATGATTACAGTGATAATGATGATCAGTCACACGAACCCACTGACCTGAGCTCGGAAACCAGGGTGGGGAGGCGAGAATGTTCTCCGTTGAGGGCGGTCTGTAGCTCGGGGATGAGAGGAGCGTCGTACTGGGGCACATGGCACTGGAGCATGCCCGTGTGCGTGTCTACGGTGACCAGGAGCTGCTCTGCTCGGAGGCAGGGTTGGAGCACTGGCACCGACAGGATAGCGGGCGACCCCTGGAGGTGGCCTACCCTCACACGCAGATTGGATCAAAATAAAATAATAATTCGGGGTAAAAGGACAAGGTCTCAATACTTGCAAAAAAAATAAAAAATAATAAAAAAACCCACCCACATCATTAGATTAAAGATGTGCAAAGCTTCAAAAATTTTGATCTTACTTTGTCCTTTACGTTATACCTTTTACATGTTCCTCTCTGTGTGT
Source organism: Timema genevievae (assembly GCA_902155825.1). Classification (NCBI taxonomy): domain Eukaryota; kingdom Metazoa; phylum Arthropoda; class Insecta; order Phasmatodea; family Timematidae; genus Timema; species Timema genevievae. The sequence goes on along the minus strand of CABFWO010000437.1, from coordinate 140,592 downwards.
CCTATCATTCTTTACAATTTTCCATTTTCTACCTTTTGTGTTTTGTTTTTTGGTTTCCTCTTTTAGGAAGTTGCGTTGTGCGTTTCACACTCCTCCCTCCGATATAATGAATTGGGCGGTGACGATCGATTTTCTTTAAGAGGCAGTCATTAATTACCTCTCTGTCCAGTGGCAGCAATGTAAAGTGTGAACTGTGTTCTTCTTTTCATTGTAAAAGCCATATTGTGTTAGTCCCTTTGATATGTTTCTATCCACCTTTCCTAGACCTTCTTCCCAATATATTAACATATGATTGATAATTAAAGTAGTTTTCTAATCTTCACAGACCCTTATTGACTAAGAGAGGAGAGAATTTAGCTCACAGTCAACATCCTTGAGCATGGTGTGCAACTCTTGCTTCAGCTCTGAGAGACGGTTCCGGGTGCGCACGTAGATGGTGTGAACCAACAGCCGCTCCATGGACAGGAGCTCCGACCTGATGGCTCGGTCTGCTATCTCACTCTCCTGAAAAAGAAAAAAAAATCCGATAGAACACCCACCAGATGTCTTAGTTCGAAATACCAAAAGTGAACAGCACCAAAATTAAGGATGTCAAGATCGATTCTTACAGGTATCGAAAGAATCTAAAGTCAATCTTAAGATGGGAATGTAAGGGACACGAGAAAAGATCGGTATTTTTGCTGTTTTTTTTTGTAACAAAACGTTTTTTATAGCAAAACATTTTTTTGGTCAAAATAAATAAAATATTTCTCCAGTACAAACATGAAGTTTAATTTTTTTTTTAACGTGTTGATATCAATAGTTGTTGAATATCTGTCATAAGCATTCAAACTTTTTAAATAAAGAGAATAAGTTGTCATTAAATTCCAGGACACCCTTGACAGATACTCAACAACTGTTGATATCACCATGTGGAGAAAATTAAACTCGCATGTTTGTAGTGAAGCATTACTTGATTTATTTTGACCAAAATAATGTTTTGCTATAAAAAAAACAGCAAAAACCCTGACATTTTCTTGTGACCCCTTCCCCCCCACATGAATCACAATTTTCGATATCACGATTCTAGCATACCAAAAAAATGACAATATATAGAATTAGATTATTTTCATAGTGACCATTATTAATTATTTTGCCGTTTCACTCCGGTACTAATAAATTGTAAATACTTTGTGTTAAGAATGATTTTTCACAAATCAAACATGGTTCCTTTTTTTTTACCCCATATACTTTTTAAAGTGTTTTTTTCAACCGTATGTCATATCATCATCATCATCCAGCATGTGGCCAGATCAGTTTAGTAAAATGACTCCATCTGTCTTTATCCTTCCACCACCCTTCCTAGTTTAATTTCTTCCATTCTTCTACTCTCACTTGAACACTTCCTGTTATCTGTTCCTCCCATCTCTTTTTGGCATCCACTGCGGCCTTTTTCCCACATACTTCAGTTCCAACCTTTTCTTTGACATCCTCTCCTTCTCCATCCTCATTACATGATCATACCATCTCAGTCTTGCTTCCTCTACTATCTCATGTACTCCAACATCCTCATTACATGACCATACCATCTCAGTCTTGCTTCCTCTACTATCTCATGTACTCCAACATCCTCATTACATGCCCATACCATCTCAGCCTTGCTTCCTCTACTATCTCATGTACTCCCTGTATCCCCACTCTTTCCTGGATAACTTCATTCCTAATCCTGTTTCTCCTCGTGACAGCTAACATGTTCCTCACAAACTTCATTCCCATGTCCTCAACTTTCCTAGTCTCTCTTACATTCACTGTCCATGTTTCTGCTGCATTTGAATTTGAAATTGCTTATTTAGAAAAATTGGAATCAGAATCAATAAGAAGAGGAATTGTAACATTTCTACCAGAAATTATGTGACATAACCAACGTTGATCAAACTTTTAAAACTACTCCAGTTACTAATAAATCAACACTCCATGTGCATTCACGACTCTCTCGGAACACCCGAGAGTAAAATACACACTAATGACCAAAAAAAATTGCGTTCCTTAGCGTTTAGTTTACCTTGCTGCCCAGGGAGGGCACATGAATCACAGTGAGAGGTTTGGCTGGGTCATGTTGGTCGACCTGGACAGTTAGACGATACCCTAGCTCTGATCGAGGGTCTTTGCTCGTCAGTTCCCTAAAATGACAAACACATTTTGTTTGAAACTCTGATTCAAAGATTCGAGATAATAATAGATATATATTTTCAATAATTTGAATTGGAATTCATTTTAGAGGTCTAATACTGCTTATTGCCGATGAAGGGAATACCAAGGTTTGAATCTTGGTCGAGAGTATTGAGGGGGATTTTTCCAAAATGGTTTTCCACTCTTCCTCCGTTCAAATGCGGGTACCTTCCTAATCCCTGAAACCATTAGCATAATTAGTACATAAGCGTATATCTCGAAGGGGTAGTATGGCTGTAAAAAAACACTTAAGTGAATGTATGAATGCCATAATGAATGCATTTTAGTGAATAATGTTAACATTTAGTTACTATTTCTAATTTATATTATTATGTCATATTCTTTAATCCTTAAATGTAATTATTTTCAAGGATTAGGATTTGAATTCGAGATTTGGGATTGTTAGATAAAATGAAGATTCAAATCCGTGAAGTAGAGGATTCAACCCACGCCAGTTCTGAACATTCTAAGCAATGTGTAACTGTGTGACAAAGAGTATTTAAGAGAATATGGAGGTGTGAAGAGTATATTGGCGCACGCCACTTGATCAACTCACCTCCAGTAAGATATGGAGAGGCACTTTCCTGGCGTGTAGTCGTCCACATGGATGTGATCATCAAGACGGTTCCTACGCAGTTGTTCCGTCTGAGAGTGCAGCACCTTCATTCACAAAAACAACGGTCAGAAAACATTACAATATGAGAGCTACCGTAGCAACCCACAACTGCCGTTGCACTTCGCCTTTTCGAAAGTAGAATATAGAAGCGATAAGTTTATTTCTGAAAATCATTATTTCTATGAAAGTCAAATTCAATAATCTATTTTTTTACTGGATAGAAATGTATCAAAATAATTAATTTAGTAAAAAAGTGTTCTCGGTGTTGTTTATAATGTAATAGATAAGAACAAAATACTATTAATCAGTGGCGACAAGTCTTAAGCAAAGTTTTTTTCAATTGTAGTTTATATATTTTCACTTTATCTAAAAGCTCACATTTTAAAAGAATCAAGGATTCAAATTTGGATCCGATATTTAAAAGAAAATTTAATATTCAGACTCAAAGAAAAAAAGGAATTAATAATCTCTTATGGTTTCCTAAACTGTGAAAGGTGGTTAAGTCCAAATTAGCAACAGCATGTACGTGACCTACCTTGGGAGTTTAATCAGTGACCCCTGATAACAAGCAAACACTCCACCAAACTGAGGTTAAAGGTTAGTTAATTGGGGTGCACCTCCCAATAAGAAGACCTTAGGTCCCACCTGCCTCAAGTGCCAATGTTATTCAAAAGACCTTAACGTTCAAGGTAAGTGACCTATCTTTATGAGACCATTCCTATCTTCTGAACCACTTTAACTTTTTAGACAACCCCCTTTGCTTTTTTATTTCTCTTTCACCATAAGGTGACATCATACCCCCCCCACCCAGGCTCTAGTTTGGTATAAATAAAGCCTCCTGTGCACCCAGCCAAAATTCGAACCTCGACCCACATATATGTAAGTACATTCTAATCATAATCTCTTTCGACAACAGAATTAATTGTCGATAGCTTGCATCGGTGGGCATGCAGAGTAAATGTCAGTTTTTTTTCCTTCTTAAATGATTTTACACCTTCTCTTAAAGCAAAATGCAGGTATGGTACATTTCCTTTGAATGCTATATTATTTACCGTTCTATTTGTGTATTTAAATGCGTTTGATGATGATACCTCCAGTTGTAGACTCTGACAGAAGTAGTGCAGACAGTTGTACACTTCTGTTAGAGGTTGAGCGTTGTCCACTAGTCGCGTCTGCAGAACTTGATGGATGTACTGGACCTGCAGGGGATGTACCAGAGCTTTACCACCTGGGAAAAACAAAAAACACTAGGGATGGAGCCCAACAAAACTTGAGGATATTCAAGATTAAAGGGTTCAAGAAAATATCGCATTTGAGATTTAAAATATATATTGTTTATTTATTTTTTCAAAATTTTGAATTGTAATTTATAATATTGCTTTTTGGTGGTTCAGATCCAACATAATTATTGGAGAAATTTATCAACCAGACCCCGGACCATTAATTTAACATTTTAACTGAAATTATAAATGTTTTAAAGAATGTATTTTAGCAAAAAAATATTAACATTTAGCTATGGTTAAAATTAGGAGGGTTAGTCAGCACAATTGGTCCAACACCCTTGCTCAGTCGGAAGTGTGTCTGTCTACTGAGATAAGGGTCCCAGGTTAGATTCTCGTCATGGCCGAAAATGTATCATTGATGAAAATATGGGTTTACCCTTTCACATTGATAAATTAACAGCCGAGAACTGGATGTTGTGCCTGTCCTAGTCTTAAGTTTAGATTATAAGGCATATGAAGCTACGACAGGCCTAGCAACCCAGCAGTGGAAAATATATGGCTTGAATAAAAAAAAAACTGAACCAGACCACATGCTGGAAACAATAATGAATGTAAAATAAAGCCAGCACACATTACCTTAGGAATACTAAAATAGAAATGGTTTGTCTAAAATGATAAAAATACCGTTAAACACATTTTTAAGGGCAAGCTTTCACTGTCACAGACAACTTCATCAGGTCAAGAAAGTAGACTGTTTGACTGTTCAACAAAGAGCATATGATCCGATGAAGAAGTGTGCAACATTGAAAGCTTGTCCTTAGAAATGTGTTTGTGTGTTTTTTTAGTGTTCTATCTAAACAATTTCTACTCCATATTCTGACAAATGAAAAATGACACCTGGACACGGGAATCGAACCCGGGACCTTTGGCTTAGTACGCCAATGCTCTAACCACTGAGCTATCCAGGATTCGTCCCGTGCCCAGGGTCCACTGTGGGTTCACTCCAGGGTGACCCTGGGCACGGGACGAATTCTGGATAGCTCAGTGGTTAGAGCATTGGCGTACTAAGCCAAAGGTCCAGGGTTCGATTCCCGTGTCTAGGTGTCATTTTTCATTTTTCAGAATATGATATCTAACTGAAGTAATAACCATTAATATAGTTTCGGCTATTTACTCTATATTTCTACTCCAGTATCACCAAGGTAAGTGTGCTGGCTATCCCTGCTAATTTAAACCATGATTTAGCCTAGTGCTATATTCCAAATAACCTTAACATTTGGTTACTATTTCTATTTTCTGATAATAAAATGAATGATTGACTTCTAGGCTGGAAATATCACTGTACAGTGATGTAAAGTAAGTGATGGTGAAGGAAGACAACCTGAAAGGATAGTTAGGTTAGGGCCTAGGTATAAATAAACACACTTCTCTCTTCATTTCTTCTTAAACTATTTCACTTCCCACTTCTTCACACTTCCATGGTTACACATTGATTAAATTTTTGGAAATTTTCCTTGAGGACTAGTGTAGTAACTAAAAAAATATGTTTTTGAATTGACTGTCAAAAAATAATCTTTCTAGTGCTATATAGTAGTAACTATAATTTCAAATTAGTCCGCTAATAAAAAATAAGCCCCAAAGAAAGAGCTTTGGAATTACATAGGGGCAATAAAACTTTAACTTCATTTTCCTGAAAACCTATGATTTTGAGTTGCTGCAGTAATGTTCTGAGGGTATGACGGTTGCCAATTTGATGTTGTTTCTGTGTTTGAAGAAGTGGAAAGTGTCAAAGTGTAAGAAGAAACGAAGATAGAAGTGTGTTTGTTCCTTCTTTACCTAACATGACCATCCTTTCAGGTTGGCTTCCTTCACTATCACTTACTTTACACTACTGTACAGTGTTTCTACAGTGTCTTACTATATATTTCTATTTTCTATTAGTCTGTTACATTCCTATTTTCTCTTTACATTCAACTTTTTTTTTCACACGGTCCAAATTCAAATTTGAGATTCAGAATTCAAATGTAAAAGTTAAGATTCAGATTCGTAAAATAATAGATTCGACCCAATTCTAAAAATAAAGAGTTTCTTTTTACGTGCACCGGGTCAAACAGCCCATATAGGTTTTCCACATATTTACACTTATGGAATAGTTGGGATGACGATAACATTTACAGAAAATGTACTCAGCATTTGTGTGTAGGCAGAGTGTGAAATTATTTAGGCCAAGCCAACTCAGTGCACCCAGGGCGAGATTCAAACCCTATCCTCGCCGACACCATCAGATTGGATAAAACAGGACGCCTTTGTCTGTGTGTCCACCAGTGAAGTTTCGTCAAAATAATAGTTGTCCTAGGAACATTAATAATCTTAAAGGTAGTCGAGTGCGTTGGCAGAAAAGAGAGCCCAAGTTGGTTATGTCCTTTAGTAGCAAGGATCCTACCTCCTGTCTCTTTGTCCTCGACCAGGATGTCAATGTCTAGAAGTCTCCACGGAATGTTGGGTCCGTCGCCCATTACAGTCAGCGACACCTCAAACTCGTTCTTCACAGTGAAAGTCACACGACCAGACTCAATCTGAAACATTGTGCCAACATTACAATAGGATTAATTCAAATAGATTAAGAAATTAAATAATTTTTTACCAATATCTTATGTCTCAATTTTGTGTGTTTTTATACTCCTCCTGAGCTGACGAATCAAGAAAATATCAAAACACGATAGTCAATTACTACAAATTTTTGCCATGTGAACATTAATTCACAGTGGACCTGCTTCGCTGGCCACATGGTCTAGGACGTCACTCTCGCGATAAACTGGACTACCGATGACTGAAACATGGGGGTTTGAATACCAATCTGCTGTATTGAGGTAGTTTTTCTAAATGGTTTTTCCTCTCTCCCTCCACACAAATGAAGGTACACTTCCTCTTAATTCAATCTTCCTCATCCTTAACACATTGGCATAATTAGTACATATACATATAACCCGAACGGGTAAGAAAAAAAGCAATAGTATGGTGGTGAAATGATGGGTGATAGTGGGAACTTTGATAAGGTTATAATTATTTATTTGAGGCATTTAACATGCACTTTCTGAACCAAATGATTATATCAAAACACAAAAATTTGTATCAGCGAGAGTGAAGAGGTCTACCTACAAATTATGTCGGGAAAGTTATTTTCACACACCTTCTAGGGTTCTTTTACATCCCACAATCGACAGCTTTACTTCCCTCCGAAAGGAGTAGTGCAACAAATTTTTATCGCTGAGGCAAGCACTTTACACCAAGACCACTGAGGTCGATGATTACGTTTCTAAGTCGATTGAGACTCAAAAAAGTTACCGACCCCTGCTTTATATTGTAGCATACCTTGAGGTCCCTCATCTGAGGGAGCAAGTTCCCGGTAACCAAGCGGTGTTGTATCACTTGGTTCAACCGCAGCAGCGTAGATCGTCGCTCTGAGTTTGTGATTGGGTCTGGAGGTACAATCCGTTCCTGTCGCAAATGGAACGGTACATTTTTCAACCGTATCTTTATATTAGAGATGGAATGAGCCTGCTTTTTCTCAAATAAAAATATTTATTTTACCCATAAATATAAAAATAAAATCTTATAAAATATGATCGATATAAGAAACTAGCTTTCTGACACAGGATTTTTTTTTTTAATTTTGATTTTGTTAAATAATTCTTTAAGTCACTAGAAGAAAAAAAAAGGAAATCATTGCAACATTTTAGAGCTCCGATACTGCTTGTTGGTGAACTAGCCTTAACAACATTATAGGAAAAACCTTAACAACCAGATCCCAGACCATTAATTTAACACATAACTATATGTGTGAATGTTATAATTAATGTTAACATTTAGTTACTATTTCTACTACTCTGTTATATACCTATTTATTTTTATGTTCATAATTTTTTACAAAATTTAGATTTTAATTTGAGGTTCAGGATTTGGTGGCAAAACAAAAATTCGAATTCGAGATTTGGATTCGTCAAATTGTAGATTTGATTTTAGTTATTACCACACCTCAGGTTATCTATCACTTGTATTTGAATTAAATTGATTAAAAGTAACCTTATTGGGTGGCCAATGACAAACTACAAAATACTAGTGAAATTTTGGGGAACACTTGGTTTAAAAGGTTCTCAATGCATGGATAAAGCGTGAACTTACCCGAATACATAACGGCAATCTGGAGTAGGTTCCAGTTGTCAACACTTCGACTGCCGCTGGAATGTGAAAGTTGGGTAACCTGGCGTTGACCAGTGTGTCTCTGGCCATCCTCGCCAACATGTCCGCCGTATCCACAAACAGAAGAGACTGTTTGTCCAAAAACGCCATGATGTGCTAAAATATACATTATTCAATCAAAAACAAAATGCCAACACATCTTTAAAAAAAATATTTTTTTTAGCAATGCGCCTTTACTACTTGTTCAGGTTGTATGAATATGTATACCTGGAATTTGGTAGTAAAAACAGTATCTGGTAGTTACTAAAACAATTTTTAAATACTCATAAATCAAGTCATAATATCTATAGCTGTCACTTTTGATAGAATTAATACTATCAATACCGATAAAATAACATAAATAATATTGTAATGTTATCAAATGTTGTTTGCAAAGAAATGTGTTTGAATTTTTAAACCGTTCTTCCAAACAAAATCAAGCTATAGCAACTAATTATGCTAATAAGTTAAGGATTATAAAGTTTGAATTTATAGGAAGCATACCCACATTTATGTGTGTACTTGGAAAGTGGAAAACCATTTAGGAAAAACCACCCTCAGTAAATACACCCAACCGGGATTCAGACCTCGATATCCCCGTCATCGGCAATCCTGTCTATTGCGAGAGTGATGCCCTAGACCACTCGGCCCCTGAAGCGAGTATGAGGAAGGTTCATTTATATAAAGTGTGACCCCAGCATTAACTTGGGAAGGGGATGGGAAAAATTAATTGCAGATGCATCTGGCCAAGATATGAACTTCAACCTCCCCACCAACGGCAACCCAGTAGATTTCAAGAGTGACGCCTATGGCTGCGTGACAATCAATGTGCGTCACTGACTTATACAATAAACTAACCAACTATTCACAGAAATATAGTGTCCTGGATGTTACATCTGCACCGGACTTAATTTAAAGTTATGCTAATAATATCTATACAGGCACAGAAACATAAGACAAGGTTACATTAATTTAAGTGTTCAAAGAATAAGCACAGCACTTACCGCCGACTTGTCCACTTTAGATGCGCTATTCGCCCACTTGACGAGAGCCAATAATCTAACAAACAATTGACGAGTCCTGGCAGAGAAATTGAAGATCTCTATTTTACGTTCCATATCTGTTTTCCGAGGAAGCCTAAAAGAAAAAAATATATATATAGAGCTTTAGTAAAAACTTTATATCCTAAGAACATTGCCTACCTGTAATGTCACGGCGCGTCCAGATAAGATTTCCCACGTTAATGTATTTACATTCCATTCTATGAGTTTTAAAGATAAAACACTGAAACAAAACGCAAACATTCTTAAGGTGGCTTCTGATTCTAAACATAGTCTTACAGTGGCACAATTATTTTTTTCATCTTGAAGTAGTTTTTTTGCAAACACATTAAAAAAAATTACAACTCCTAAGGCTATTTGGTTTATTCATGAATCTTCCTACCAGAATGTAGATTAAAAAGTCTGTGTAATTATGTGTACCTGTATCTAGACGAGAACACAAGAAACAGGTCATTTTGAAATGCAAGTCAATCCTGTCCAGGTACAAATAAACCCCGATTTGTTATATAAGAAGACCACTTTCGAACACCAACCTTTAATGAAAGTCACTAAAATTTGGCATTCTATAAATATGTCTTATTTAATTTAGTAATTATAAATTTCATCTTAAACGTTATCCAATAAAACTTTCTTATGGATTAGTTAAGTTGTATAATTTCTCTTTACATCACTAATTAAACAGGCTAAGGATGTAAATACAATTTTTTTTCTCCATCGTTGTGAAAACATGAGTTCTCAGTTTTCAAATAATGGGCTTCTTATAAAAATTAGATTGTAATAGAGTGTGTATACTTGTCAGTGGAAGAGAGGAAGTGATAGCAGCAGGTAAACTAGAGTACTCACTGGGCAAAATACTTTTTTTTCTCCCTTCTCTTTCTATTTGGTACATTTGTATCTAAGTGTGATAGTGCTTAGATGCATTGTACATTTGTGTATAAAAGTGATAGTGCTTGGATGCATCGAACATTTGTGTCTAATTGTGGTAGTGCTTAGATTCATTGTACATTCGTGTCTAAGTGTGATAGTGCTTGGATGCAACGTACATTCGGGTCTAAGTGTGATAGTGCTTAGATGCATCGTACATTCGTGTTTAAGTGTGATAGTACTTATTTGCATCAAGTTACGATAAAACCTGTTTCACAAAATAGCTTTGAATTCACCAAGTAGGGGACATTACATCGTTATAAAGAAAGGTACTGTATTTTACTGTAGGACTGTATCTGATGAAACTTAATTTAAATTTAACCTAGACAAGTTGGTAGGTATGTGCTTTGTGCTGCATGAAAACACTAAATATTGCATTTCTCAACATGACAAACTCTGCTTTGAGTTTTAGATCCGAACTTTAAATGCGTTTATTTATTTTTTTTGAGGTAACTATTTAATGTGCATTTTCTGAACCAATTGATTATATGAGCGCACAAGAATTTATATTCAAGCGAGAGCAAAATGGCCTACCAATTTTCTCGGAAAAGGTATTTTCACATACCTTCCAGGTTTCTTTTACGTGGCACATTCGACATAGGACCGATGGCTTTACTTCTCCTCCGAAGGAAGTTGTGCTATGGATTTTTATCGCTCAAGAAAGATCTGATGACCTCAGCAGGGTTTGAACCCATGATCATCGGGTCCTGAGAAGAACACTTTACCCCAAGACCAAAGAGATCGACAAGTGTGAATAGGCAATGAATATTCTATTAGTTCCGAGTTCTATATAGTCGAGAGGTTCTTAGTTCCAATAGTTCATACTAAAAGTATCTTAACATCACCAATAAGATATATTTTATACAACAATACCTACATTAGTATTAAAATTATGAAAAAATAGGTTTTATAAGAAATGTAAATGAAGTGAATCATTTCTATTTTAATACTAGGCTAATTCAAAAAAGACTAGTGTAGGGACTTACAGCTCGGCTAACACAGTTAATTCGTGGTATGTCCGTTGTATGATAAAATCGATGAGTATGGCCAATGATATGGAGCCTCCTCTATTACCCTCTTGGGGTACATTGTTTCCCACAGGGGTCTGATTCCCCTCCAAGGGTATGGGAGCCATGGTTGGTCACGAACCACACGACACTACCGAGCTGAAACCAAAAATAACAAAACGCTCAACAACTAAGATATTTGAATAATGTCAGGAAGCGTGAAAATGAAAACGAGGGAACATCATAAAAATTATGTGTGTACACTATTGTTAAGGCTTAAGGAGAGTAGACTGTGTAGTGTAAAAAAAAAGGTCAGTTTAAAAATATTGCTGGTAATAGTTCTACTATTTTTGTTTTAAGTGTTCTATATATTTTTGTCCACACAATGATTTTTTTTCCTATATTCAATTTGTATTTTATTTTATTTCCAGGAACCAAAGGACAACTTTCTAGGCACAGGTTCCAATAAATCAGGAGTTGAAAAACATCTCGAATACAACAAACTTAGATTTAGGACTCAATACTCTGCGACCGGCAACCTAGAATATTGTAAGCCTGACTCTTCAGACAGCGTTAACAGGTATCACGAGCCATTTTATGTGACAGCCATGCAAGTTTCAATATAAAATTGCATATTGGCTTAACTCATCTTTAAAAACGCATAAGTGATAACTAAAAACTAGACATAACTTTCTCAAGTTTCTGAGCAATATAGGAAGAAAAATAAATTTGTCCTACATAATATGATTCTTTAAATCATGACATCGGGTTACATTGGGTATTTTCCAATATTCTCCTCAGTCAGAAACAAATTTTATAAATTATTTATATAGAAAATTTTAACTTATGTATAAGCAGGCGTATAGCAATAAATCATTCTAAAAACCATTTAATAGCTTCATTTGATGCTGTGCATTCCAAATTAGTAAGCCCAAGGCAATTTACATTAAAATTGATGTCAGCCACATTTTAGCAGCTGATTGACATTTAAAACATTTGATTTGCTATTTTTTGGTTAAAGTAAAATATCTATTTTGTGTGGATGTAAATACACATTTAAAATGTTGACCAAATATAATATCAGATTAGTTCTTTCTTACGTTTGGTTCGCAATTGCAATATTTAACGATTAATATTCTCCTGTCATTATCCACCAGAGGCTAGATTTACATCCATAACCATAGATAAGGGAATACAATAACATATTCGTTTATAGTTTATACCAATGTTCGAAATATAAACATTACTAAAAGACTATTTAGTTCCAATTTAAAACATAAGACGATATTCATGGTTGATATAAACAATAATTATTTTCTACTTTGATAGCTCTTTTTGAATTAAAAACAATTCAATAATGATTTTTTTCATTTAAATATTTCGTAGTCTTATAATTCTGAATATATACCTTAGCACGTCTTATAGCCACCTAAGTATTAAATAATATAAAGGAAATGTCGGATATTCTTGGTTATTTATATAGCATTCTTATTTGACAATAATTCTTTCTCTAATAAAAAAGTAAAACTAAAACAAATCTTTTAGTAAAAAAATTGTACATAGTGTTAATTAATTCTTAATTTGGATCCTGACTATCATAGCCTGCTATCTTTTTTTTAAATCCATTTTCATGGTAAACTACAATCCGTAACTGTATTTCCTTAGGAGCATAGTATTCTAAATATAAATGGTTATCTCCTTTTAAATAGTATTTTAATTTCACTAGGCCCTTGTTTTGTTTTACTATTAAAGCACAGTAAGCTAGGATTTGGAGTTCTGGGGCAATTTTACCAACGCAGTTGATGTGAAAGGGACTTGTTTATTTTAATTACTTTTATTGCTAAGACTGAAAAGAGTGGAACCTTTTATCGAACCAACACTCTAGTGGTAGTGGCCCCTTTGTGCAGATAGGTATAGAAGTGTACATCAAGTAACCTGTGGCCGTGCCTTGGCAGGAGTAGGATAGCTTCGGTGACAGCAGCCAGTCAACTCCTCCCATCCTCCGATTTCATGACTGTCAAGTACAGTAGTTTACCCGAGAATAGTGTATCCCGAAATATCCGGGGCTGTCATTTTCAGCTCCACCCTCCCAGTGGTTCCAATGAGGAGATTTCACATACCGCAAGTGAAGAAGGCCGATGACCATCTGAAGGTAATGGAATATAAGTGTGAAAACAGGGACGTAGTATTTCAGGTGTCAACAGTAAACATTTAATAGGGAGCGCATACGATATCATACTTTGTGCAATACTATCTTGTCAATACTGTTTTAATTAAATGTAATAATTTAATTATAATAATTATTTTATTCAATGATGGCATTGTAAATTTCACATCTTTAATTTCAGTTAATTTCGGCTACATGACTTTATTTAAATAAGCCTAATCCCTTCGTAAAGGACTGATGTGATTCAAGATTAAACTTTTGAAAATCATATTTGATTACTATTTTGTTAATATCCGTTGCTATACGGCACGTTTACTATCAACTATATCATATAATAATTTCCTAATTTTGCTACACTGGCGCTTCATGCGTTTTTACTAGCGACATCAATGGCATAACACGATGCCTATAGCATGGATCAGCCTCAATTTGTATACGTTTCAACCAGACCATGGTTTAGTAAAATGTTTACAAGTTATTTATGCAGTGAATCGTAGGACTACCGGTATTGTTGACATAGCAATGATTAAATTTTAGCTTGTACAAATGTTGATGCTATATTTTTAATCACAGAAATATAACAATATTTAAAGTTTAAGCAGTTACCTACCATTAAATTGTTATTTTATTTAAATATAAAATTAATTAAATGAAAGAAATATGAATAACCCAATATGCTATTTTTTAATATTATTATAAAACGTGTGTATTATCTAACAAGATTAGAGTGTTTTACAATGCTTAGTATGTATTTACCAACGATATATTTAATATTTGGCTGTCTTCTGCATCGTGCGAAGTGTGACACTGATTATTGCACATTGTGCTCACCACCCGGGATTCACACCATGTGCTTATATCCCGTAAGACTTATTGAATTACGTCATTATTAAAACATAAAACTGATGGGAAAATTAAAATATTTAGAAACGAAAGATACATGAGTAAGGAACCGAGCAAGCTATATTTGCAACATTTAAGTACAAATAATAACTTTTGTTCTGATCTATTGAAAGTTCTGGCTCTTAGCTTCAAACAGTATTAAGTAGACTTTTTCTAATAGAATGTTACCTTAAACTATTCACATTTCAAAATATACTCTAACCTAGCTACTCTTGGTAAAAAGTCATTAACAAGCTTCTTTACCATTTCGACTGTTAATTTTGACAACAGTAAAAAATAGTTTGGTGAAATAATATTTTATTTATTGCTTACCGTACTTATTATAGGTAGTATTTAAAGTTATATTGGCTAAGTAAAGTGATTTACAGATTTATTAGTATATGTCATTATTGTTACCTTCTTTAAGAAAATGAAGTGTAAAATTAATATTCTAGGTTATGTTTAATTAGTTTGTACTAAAAGATAATCCAGTGTGTTAAATTATTAAATGCGTGAATAAGCTTTTCGAATTGATTTTTTGCAAACTTAGGTGATGTTTCGTTCTTTTATCACATTGAAACGGAGAGCCAAATAGAAATTTAAGAATCGAGAAAGAGGTGCGGAAATTAAATAAAAGTTAGCCATGAACACGTGTATAGAGATTAATCTTTTTGTTTCAGAAACCTGGACCAGACCCGAAATGCCATAACTATGGGGATATGCCCTTATCAAAAGACGAAAAGGACCATATTTTGGAACTTCATAACAAATTCCGGAGTAGTGTAGCTCTGGGGAAAGAAAAGCCTCAGCCACCAGCAGGGAACATGCGTCAAATGGTATATTAATTCCGTGGTTTTTTTTTGCACTTATAAGATATTTCAAGACCGCGGCCTGGTTTATGTATTCACATACCAAAATGTGTGCCATGCAATAATTGCCGCTTTAGATAAATGGGCTACCTTTCAATAACTGTAAGGTAAAATATATTTAATAATGGATCAATTAGGAAAGATATAATATTTGATAGCTACGGTTATAGCCGCATCTGAATATCATATTCTTTAAATTGAAAAATGAGACCTGGACACGGGAATTGAACCCATGACCTTCGGCTTAGTACGTTCGATTCTTGTGTCTAGGTATCATTTTTCAATTTAAAGAATAAAATATAATAAGCTTTTTTTTTAACTTAAATTTGATATATAATATAGTAATTTAATTTAACAATATACAATAGTTATATATTTTACATTAATTACATATTACATCAAGTATCTTGGGAGCTTAATCATAGTGTAAGGTTATTCCACCAACTACAGATTTAAAAGTAAGTTCCCTCCCCTCTCCTACAATAAAACGTTAAAACTGTTATAGGAACTATCTTACCATTAAATATGGATCTTGATCAAGAAAAATACAATGACATTCAAAAATATTTATTATATTACGTTTCGCATCATGAACATTCATGATAGAATCGATAAATAGCTCTTTTTAAATATTATGTAGTCATAATATTTTTTAGCTTTTCCTATAATTTCTTTCTTAAATTAATCTTGTTTGTCCTTTTATAATAATTTTGACAATTTTTAGTAATAATAATGGCACTATGTTGACACGTTTTTATTTCAGTCAAATAATAAGTACGTTGTATTGTGAATTCCGAGTATGTTGTTTCAGTCCTGGGACAAAGAGTTGGAGACGATCGCTGAGCGATGGGCTGACCGGTGCAACTCGTACAGCACTGACACTCCTCACGACAAGTGTCGGCGGTCAAGTAGATATATACACACTTATAGTTTGCATCTGTTCTATTGTAGCAATCGGTGTCAAATTACTAGTTGAGATAGATCAAATGACCAATGATATAATAAAAATATGTGGCCGTGCTGCAAAATACGTAAAACATGGTTAAGATGAAACATTTATGTCACCCAAGGTGTTCGTTTACCCTGAAAGGTAGCAGTCTTTCTTTGATGGATTACACTATGGCCCTGTCTTATAATTGCGTATAGCCCGGACGGGTAGTATGGCACGTCGATAAAGAAATAAATTATAGGCTATGGAATAGTGGGAAAATATAAGGTAAGCTTGCTACTTTCGAGGTTAACGAATTGTACACTCCATTTAAGGTGAAAGCTTAAATTACCTTGACGGGCTCCAATATGAAAGAAAACTCGATACAAAATGAATGTGTTGCAGTTGATAACAAAACAAAGCGTGCAGTGATCGTGATGTAACACACGAGATAGCACTGCACATGCAAATCAGATTTAAAGAAACTACAAATAGCTAATACAAAAAAATTAGATTTATTGCAAAAAGTGACATCAAAACTGGAGATATGAGTCTAAATTCTGTTCTCTTCTTTAGATATTAGATTTATTTTTAAATGTGTGAATGATTCCAGAAAGATTTCAAGTTGGTCAAAATGTGGCTACATTTGGCTCCTCAGCCAAACCATTCAGTCCGGACTCTCATGCTAGAACTGTGGAATGGTTTAAAGAGATTAAGTATTTCAAACCAGAGTGGATCAACAGTTACCGGTGAGCGCTTATTAAAACCGATTTGTTTACAAATACATATTTGTAAGTAAGTATTATCCTCCAACCGTCACCACTACTAGCGCTACAACTAGACCACACAGCCAATACAGGAACTGATTGGCGTGATGCTGGAGAGAGCAGGGAAATAGGGGGGGAGGGGGGATTATCTTACACTGAAAATCATAACGCTGTGAGCGTGGGTACACCTCGGCTACTTATCTAAGCTCATTTTAAATAATTAGAGACACTAACTATCTCCTCGTCAACAGGACCACTTGGGAAGGAATAGAGCAACTATATATCAATAGGGGGAAGGGGTGGGGCAGGAAGGGATGCATACAAATAAAAATATCACTCGAAACAAAATAACTCAGGAATCGTTTTAAGTTTGTTAAAGTTAACACACTAATACTTATTTTATTATATACAACCAGAACCCATTAGGATTTCTACAACAATTTACCTTTATGGAGGATGGCGATGATGATGAATATGATAGTGAAAACACAAGTGTAACTAACTAACATAACACAAGATCACTACACACCTAAGCATGAAAAATTCAAACAAGGTTATCTGCCTGGATCAAATAAAACACAACATGTGTCCTTTTTCGTTATTCTTGACCTCGAGCATTTCTCTGATAGTTGTGAATATCTTACCTTCCAAAATAAAGTTAACTCTGAATTATGTGAATATTCAGTAAAATAAAAAACTAAAAAACACACCTTCTCACGTGACACTAGACTTGGCTATCAATATCCAGATCAAGTAACAGATATGACTCCAAATTAACTGGCTGGAGTCAGGGTTGCTAAAAAACGCTCGCAGTCTGTAGCATGGTCTGAATAAAATATATATTCGGAGAAACCCTATCTTGGCATGCTGTTCCACCCGTTTGCATGTTGTTAGTTAAAACGAGGTGGGTGGCTATTACCTATCCCTCACCATTACCACCTCCTCATGCCGCCGTGAACTCCTAATAGGGTGAAACCCTCGGGTGACCTTGGTCTCCAACGCACGCACAAATATAACTATTTCATTTGTTTGCACTCAAATTATAGTATTCACGTTTCAACAAATCTCCTCTTACATTTCGGGAATTGTGTTTTCGGCCATTCCGTGCCGTTGAGCAAGAAATAACTCTCTAGCTACGGTCCAAAACGACGCTACCGGAACACGTGCTTCATGCCTACACCTACTCCATGCGCAGAGTGCCATTAGCTGACCTTCAACAACTCATTTTGCCATTGACTTTCATTCGCAAATTTATTCCACTCATGCCCAGCTGACAAAACCATAGTTATATTAAATTGATTTACTTAGAGCATAAAGAGATACTCATACAATTTATTAGTATCCATTATTCCTTCCCAGAGCTCGGGCATAAATAAATATGCCCGGATTAGAGAGTATAATATTGTGTTATGGAAGATGGTGCAAAAATACATTTATAAATGAATATAAAGTTAAGAAAATAAAATGTAGCGTTGGTGGAAAGATTTTGGGGCTGTGGAGAATGTGATTATTCTAGCCTCAGCTGTGTCCAAATTCGTAACGAGACTATACCTTTTATGTATACTCTATTCATAATAATTTTATTTTTAAGCTTTGGTTTCAATAGTTATGTGATTATTAGTGCCAAAAACGGAGCAGTAAGCTTGAATCTGAGTTCACTATAACCAATCCGTTACTAACACTGATATTATACTTTAAATGGTACGAGGATACTTCAAATAGTTTCTGCACTGTCTTGTTTGCAGGCTATTGTAGCCCAGAGTCTGGTGGTATGGTGTTGAACTTTCTGTGTGTCCGTTGCTACTGTGACGTTAACATTGCTGTACCTCTTTACATTTGCACCAAGGAAAAACAGAGAATGGTCGTACGATTTTTATGATCTAAAGGTGTTAAAGGAGCTGAAATTCACCCCCGTTTATGTGCTCGATACGGGGACAAAGTTTTACCTCAGCTAAGCGTATACGAGTGAATAGAAATGTTCACAAACCGTCGAACAAATGCTATTGATGCAAAGTGGTCAGGACGGCCGTCAACAACAACCACTGATGAGAAGCAGGAACAAGCTAGGGCCATTATTCTTGTGGACAAAAGGGTCACGATAGAAGAAGTTGCACTAAAGCTTGGTATAAGTTAAGATTCCACCTATTCATTAGTTCATGGCATTCCTGGTTTCCACAAAGTTTGTCAAAGATGGTTATCTAAACAACTGACAAAGAGTATTTGTGCAATCGTCTGGATATCTGCTTTCGCCATTTGGAACGGTATCATCGTGAAGGAAAGAACTTTTCGCATCACAAAATCACAGGGAATGAAACTTGGATTAATCACAACGAACTGGAAACAAAACTCAGAGCATGCAATGGAACCCTACATCACCACCTCTTTTAAAATAAATTTAAGACGCAGCCCTCTACCGGAAAGCTTATGCTCACATTGATATGGGATTCCCAAGGCCCTATTCTCTAACATTATTTGGAGCGTGGAACTACTGTGACAAATGAACGGTATTCTTACATGCTGCAAGGTAAATTATGGCCAGCTACATGGAGAGAACGACTGTTGGAAGGTGTTGTTTTGTTACACGATAATGTGCTCCCACATGGCTCCTAAAACCCTGATAACCCCTCAAAATTTGATATGAGAAGCTCTCGACCATCCAGCCTACAGTACAGATCTGGCACCCTTTGTTTTCCATCTATTTGGATCCCTCAAGAATGCGCCGAGAGATTTTCAATTTGCGGTTGATGATGAGATTAAAGAGGTGGTACGTGATTGGCTATGCACACAACCAAAAACTTTTTTTACTGACGAAATAAAAAAGATTGTAGAGCGCCGAGCTAGCTGTATTGAGAATCAGGGAGATTATTTAAAAAAAAACATGTGTGATGTATCTAACATAAACAAAGAATTTGTGAAAAATAAAACACGGAAACTTTTTGGAGTAGGCTCACCTAGGTACATGCTTCAAAATGGTTTATTTTACTGCTGGCTAACACAAATATCTAAATAATTACTACTTATTTACACCACAATTGATAGCGCGCATTGAAATTGCGTCTTTCCTATCGCCATCACACATCCCGATTGTCTTTTCTCTTTTACGCACCACATAGTATGCCAACCTCACGCAATCATATTTCTAAGTTCTTTCCAACACTATACTCATGTTAATCACCTTTTTAAAGAAACTGAAATAACTTTCACATCTGATATTTTACTAACTCAGTGTATGATCAGTCTATATAATTTCTAAAAGGTATAAAGTGAGTATAAATTATATATTTAAAAATTGGGTTGTTCACAACAGTAAGTTAAGATAAGCTGCTAATAGTATATATTATAATGTAATTTTAGCCAGCACCACGAGATCACGGAGAAGACAGGCCACTACGCGCAGTTCGTTTGGGCGGAATCCTTCCTGATTGGATGCGCACGCGTCATCTTCGAGGAGACGGTGGACAATTTGACTTACACCTTCGATCGGCTCGTATGCAACTACGGTCCATCGGGCAACGTGGAGGGCAGCCCGGTGTACCGTTCAGAGAATCCCTGCTTGGCCTGTCCCAAGAGCACCTCATGTAGTCCTCTTTACAAAGGACTCTGCGCATGTTCGTTAAATGCACTCTCTCATAAAATTACATGCTGAGATTGAGGTTTTAAAGCAAAATTTCTGTACTCAAGTTTTACCGTCTCTTTAAACTACACCATCTTTTATCTTTCTTTTATATTAATCTTTACTAATTTTATTTCAAATAAATTATATATATATATATATATTTTATTATGACATGATTGCGATAGAAACTAAAAGATGCAACATTTCAAACTGACTTTTGAACATAATTGTTTTATTTTTCAGCCCCTGAACAAATCCAGGAGGTTATTGCTTTAAAACATGAGCTTGAAAGGGATCAGCCAGACGAATTAAAAAAGAAGCCGAAAACGCCTGCGTTAAAGACATACCATAAGAACCCATCAAGTTCTGTAAAGAAACCACCAATTAATATAATGATGAAGTCACCACAATTAACAAAAACAGAAAATAGCCATTTCTCACCTCGGCATCATCATAGCGCCGATCTAACTAACCAACGGCAATCACGCTTAAGGTCGAATACCCCTCTGGTTTATCTGCGTAGATGGCCTTATCGCTATAAGTATTGCACTTGTCCATTGTTACCGTTAGGCAGCTCAGCAACAGGAATCACAGACACTGCTGCCAAATTTGCTAATGCAATTTTTGTGATCATAATTGTCTATTATAATATGAACTAGAACAACCTCATAACATAACCAATAAGGTAATATTGTTAATAATGATATAATATTTGTGTGCTGTGTTTTTAATAATGAAATACTTCGTTTAGTACTGGCACTTGCATAGTATTTATGTCATCTATGCCCATGTAATCTATTTGCAAGTTAAATTTTCCATACATGAATTATTATTATTTTTTCAGTGTTTTGAACATTTCAAAAGGAAAATTATTCATATATTTTGTTACGATAAGATGCGTGAAGTAGACACATGGAAAATAAGCAAAAACTAAAAGGTGAACATGTGTGTAAGCTTAGAGGGGGGGAATGGGGCAGGGGAACCAACGTTAAACAAAGCTAGATTTCAGCTATGGGTAGATGCAATGTGATGATCAATGAAAGAAACTCTGTCAATGTGTTTCCCCCTTCAGGCCTAAAGTAAGGTAGAGTACTGTATATGGTTTCATAGCAGCAGACTCATTTCTCGATAAAGATAAATCCCGCTTCGGTGGCCGCATGGTCTAAAGCACCACTCTTGCAATATATTATACTGCCGATGGTGGGGAGATTGGATTTTGAATCCCGGTCGGGTGTATTGAGGGTGGTTTTTACCTAAATGGTTTTCCTTTCTTCCTCACCAAAATTCAGGTTCACTTCCTCTAAATTCAACCTTCCTCATCCATAGCACATTAGCCTACATTATACATATGCGTATAACCTGAACGAGAAGTAAGACGTGATGCATAGAATAAGAACAAACTAAAATTGACAAATAAGTCAACACAGCCAAATCTCATTCAAGGCCAGCTCCATGGTACAAACTGAAAATATTTCAATGAAGCATTAGACCATCCAAATATTTAATTTTTGGAGTTTCATAATTGAGTTTGAAGTTACTTGAGTATTTGAGGCGTTTTGGATCAAATGCCCCCCCAAGCCTAGAGGCTAGTTTTGAATAAGTTTTAATTGATAGCAAAAACTAGTTTAGGTTGCACACCCATGTAAGGTTCTTGTAAGGATTCCCAAGTACCAATGTTCCATTTTGTGCTAATGCCACAAGTTCAAGATTAAGAAGGTAAGCACTTAAAAGTTTGTAGATTTAAAGGCTTTGGCCCAATAAAAGTTCAAATATATGATTTTTAAGAGAGTTTTACTTGAAAACAAAATCTAGGTTGTAAGTATTTCTCCTTACCTATCTCTCAAAAACTCCCGCTAGTAGGCCCCTACTATAGGGCCCGCTACTCGGTTAACTCTTATATCAGGTGATATGAAGCTAGATTAAGAGAAAAGGAGGTGGGGTGGTGAGATTTCTCAAAATCCTTTAATTGTCCCATCGAATATTTTGCTCAATCTTTTAAAATTGTGTATAGATACGTACATTTCTCATTGGGACCTCTGAGTGAAGTTAAAGCTGTGTATAACACATGATGAAGACGGAGAAAGAAAGGTAAGTATGTTTAATAGCAACGATAGTAATAGTAATGATGGCAATGTCTACATCAGCATTTTATTTATAGCTACCGTAACCCAAAATTTAAAATTTATTATAAATGTCATTAACAAAGCACATAAACACAATAATACATCGTACACCAATACTTTTACAAATTAAAATAAACTAAAACAATCCACTATCAGGAGTCTCCCCCTTTATTTAAGTTTTATTGGTTATCCCGTTGAGTCGACAAACTTCGAAGAAAGTGAGGAAATTGCCGTTATTCACAACACAGTTTATTATGAGTCCCAAGCACACTTTCAATATCACATGGTGGACACAAATGAATTTGTTTGGTCACTGACGGCAGTTTCCACACATATTCCCAAGTAGGTACTTCTGGCTGTCAAATCGTCTGTTGTATGAGTGGAGCCAATTATCACCAAATCAAATAGCCATATCCAAAACCAATGGATTGTGACTTAACCCAGAGAGTGGCGAGTTTAGCACACAGAAATTTCCACTACGTTGATGTTCAAAATAGCACATACCTTGAGGGGGATATCACCTGAAACAAGTGATATGACAACTTATGGTGAAACACACCGATGAATACCCCAGCATCCAATGGTGATCCCTTATATTAAATCAAGAGATAGTTGCAGGGTAATTTTGGAACACACCTCACACTAATCGTTTTTATAATCAAGACAGTGATTCAATTCTCGATTAGGGCTGCTGTTGTACCCGAAACTCTCCAAAACACCGTGTGGCTCTCCCACTGGACTCACGCTTAGCCAGGAAAATTTTAGTTTTCTCCTAATTTCCAAAAGAACTAGGTTCCGCATCTATCTACGGTCATTGTAAACCTTTATAACTTTAACTTCCACCTTGTGTGCTCTTGTCGTAGGCTCAAATATAGAACCAATATGATAATCAGTTTAGGATACCAATTATAATTGTTTCCATTGCACTTTAATAATAAATATTTTTTTCTTGAATTATATTAGTAAATGGAATAATTTGTACTAATCTTTTTTTACAACTATTATTATTAGTTATTAATCCTAAACTTATCTATTTTACCTTTTTAAGTCAAAAGAAAGCGTTTTTTTTATGTGGACTTTAGTGCTCTCCGATTGTTTAGTTTCTAACTAATGGTAATATCTGGTTATAAACTCTTATGTGTTTACCTTGCGAATAGCCTGTTTTACACTACGTCACCCGAGAATGCAAGTGTTCTATGTCCAATTTTCTAGTTTTGTGTAAAAGAGCATTAAAGTTTGACGATGTGTATAAAACCAATGATACTAGATGACAACTCAAGTTTCTGTCCCCTTAAGTAATTAGATCTCAGACTTTCAATGACTGACAAACAATGTTTGAGGTATGTGTGCAAAGTAGAGATTTTAATTAATTAAATTGGACATACTACAAATGCACTTAAAGAAGATTGATTTTTTGAGTGCATTTGTTCTATCTCCAAACAATAACAATGAAATCAGTCTGCAAAATGTTTATATTTTCTTTTTAAAATTTTATTTAGTAAATTAGAAAAAAATAGTAGTCTCTAATAGTACATTGAATACACTGCAAAACAATAAATAAAACCCTTTTGATTAATTAAACATGACTTATTAAAAAAAAGAAAACAAAAATTTACTTATTTTAAGTTCTTTGAGAAAAGGCTTCGATAGAAAAATGCATCTTCCTTAGGCATGTATTTTAACATAGACAAGATATCTTTTTTCTTTTCTTCTGTCAAACTCTTGATGCATGATAACCTTCTGACTACAGGCAGTAGTTGCTCCATATATTCTTTCTCTAGTGAAGACGATGTTGCTTCCCTAGATGTTCTGATGATTTTCTTTTCCATGAGAGTAACACTTTTCAGATCATCTTTAAAGGACTCTCTGAACTCTATCAGTAGCGGAGACACTTTTTTT
>CABFWO010000437.1:98710-114755 GCA_902155825.1 Timema genevievae | reverse complement strand
TTATTATTATTATTATTATTAGCACCGCGTCTTACTACCCGTTCGGGTTATACGCACTTACGCTAATGTGTAATGGTAGGGTGATTGTGAGATGAAATGGAGGACCTACAGTTTAACGTGGAATCCGAACCACGGTGGAGGCCTGGCATTCCTCACATTCACAAGTTGTGATTAATACACATCTTGTCAGAGGTGAAGGAAGGGTTTGGGTAATCAGATAAATCTGTGCCGGGACCGAGGATTGAACCCCGGACGCCAGCTCAGAGGTCCGACACCTTACCCCTAGACCACCAGGTCACCCCTTATCTGAATTAACTAGAAAAGCTACTATATATAATTTCACATAATCATACATCATTTCATGAGATCTGAAGTCACTTTGGGGATAGTATAAGCTGAGGGTGGTTTTTTTTTTTTCAAATTATTAATAACTTAATGTTTCCACACTTACGGTACGGTATGTACACACTACACCAGAAGCAAAGTTCCAATTAAAAAATAAATATTGTGAAAAACTCAAAATTATAAAAAATAATAGAAAACTCACTTAATTCGCCTGATTAATCTCTGCTATATTGTGTATAATTGTGCGGAGTGCCTCAATTTGATTTCTTGTGCAGATGTCCGTCCACATAAACCTGTCAATGTGTTGGTAATTTAACATAAACTGATGTATTTAATACACATTAACCATTTACAACTACTTATTTTTTTTAAGTAACAAACCTAATTCCTGTAAATGAGTAATTATTGTTTTAATTATCTTAATTAATAAAACTTCAAACGTCTTCTAGCAAAACAATGCATCTAAACTGTGTAGGAAATATTTTAGGGTGTGATATGGTTTTTTTGGTGCACAATATTTAGGGGGCTATAATGTTAGAAAAAATAAAAAATACAGAGCTTAACCTAACCTTTCATGTGAATAAATTAACATTTTCAACAACTTTTGACCTATGTAAGAAGGAATAGGACAGACTAATAGAATAGGATTACATAGGACCATGCCTCAAAATAACAATTAGATGGGTGACCTGGCGGTCTAGGGGTAAGGTGTCGGACTTCTGTGCTGGGGGTCCGGGGTTCAATCCTTGGTCCTGGCACAGATTTATCTGATTGCCCAAACCCTTCCTTCAACCTCTGACAAGACGTGTATTAATCACAACTTGTGAATGTGAGGAATGCCAGGCCTCCACCGTGGTTCGGATCCCATGTTAAACTGTAGGTCCTCCATTTCATCTCACAATCACCCTACCATTACACATTAGCATAAGTGCGTATAGCCCGAACAGGTAGTAAGACGCGATGCTAGTAATAATAATTGGGTAGGTGAGTTTCCTAAGAAGTTTTATTTTTAACAATTTAGAGTTTTCAGACATTTGTTTTGCTACTTACAAAAAATTACTTGTGTTGTTTTATGTATAAATGCTAGAAAACATTCCATTTTCCCTAATTTGATATAGAGAGGGAAAAAATCTGCCCTATGCACACACTACAGTCATCACTGGATAAATATTATCAATCATGATTAAAATAGTAAACTTTAATTAATTCTGGCCACAACATTTTTGTTTTTATTTTCTCCAAATGGACCTTCCTATGAAAATTGGACTATAATCTGTAGTTTAAATAAAGTGTGGCTCATATTTAAATACTATGGCTTTGTCTGACTAGTCTGCGCACTACACATTTGTACATTTTACTGCACTTTAATCAGACTGCACAGTCTAAATCTACCTGATGGCTATTTCTGACACATGCGTTTCCATCAAGGCAGAGGATTCCGACTCCTCTGTTTTCCCAATGCCCGACTCCTCTGTTTTCCCAATGCCCGACTCCTCTGTTTTCCCAATGCCCGACTCCTCTGTTTTCCCAATGCCCGACTCCTCTGTTTTCCCAATGCCCGACTCCTCTGTTTTCCCAATGCCCGACTCCTCTGTTTTCCCAATGCCCGACTCCTCTGTTTTCCCAATGCCCGACTCCTCTGTTTTCCCAATGCCCGACTCCTCTGTTTTCCCAATGCCCGACTCCTCTGTTTTCCCAATGCCCGACTCCTCTGTTTTCCCAATGCCCGACTCCTCTGTTTTCCCAATGCCCGACTCCTCTGTTTTCCCAATGCCCGACTCCTCTGTTTTCCCAATGCCCGACTCCTCTGTTTTCCCAATGCCCGACTCCTCTGTTTTCCCAATGCCCGACTCCTCTGTTTTCCCAATGCCCGACTCCTCTGTTTTCCCAATGCCCGACTCCTCTGTTTTCCCAATGCCCGACTCCTCTGTTTTCCCAATGCCCGACTCCTCTGTTTTCCCAATGCCCGACTCCTCTGTTTTCCCAATGCCCGACTCCTCTGTTTTCCCAATGCCCGACTCCTCTGTTTTCCCAATGCCCGACTCCTCTGTTTTCCCAATGCCCGACTCCTCTGTTTTCCCAATGCCCGACTCCTCTGTTTTCCCAATGCCCGACTCCTCTGTTTTCCCAATGCCCGACTCCTCTGTTTTCCCAATGCCCGACTCCTCTGTTTTCCCAATGCCCGACTCCTCTGTTTTCCCAATGCCCGACTCCTCTGTTTTCCCAATGCCCGACTCCTCTGTTTTCCCAATGCCCGACTCCTCTGTTTTCCCAATGCCCGACTCCTCTGTTTTCCCAATGCCCGACTCCTCTGTTTTCCCAATGCCCGACTCCTCTGTTTTCCCAATGCCCGACTCCTCTGTTTTCCCAATGCCCGACTCCTCTGTTTTCCCAATGCCCGACTCCTCTGTTTTCCCAATGCCCGACTCCTCTGTTTTCCCAATGCCCGACTCCTCTGTTTTCCCAATGCCCGACTCCTCTGTTTTCCCAATGCCCGACTCCAACTCCTCTATTTTTCTACTGTAAAACTCTTTTAGAAATGGCTAAAGTATATGAATTAGTAATAACACATTTACTGCAATAGAATGCTCCAATACAGATGACTTCATGGGAAGAAGCTTCTTTGACTTTGTGAATTTATATTTGAATAAATTTGTCAATACAAATTACAAATATTGTTCCTAAATAATAAAAAATTATAAAACTAAAATTATTTATTTACCATATATATTGTTATAATATTATAAGTTTTTTGTTTGAAGCTTGAGTCGATACATTTTTACCGACTCTTGGCTTCACAGCCCTGGTTTCTATGGCAACGAGAGTGAATTTCAAGATAATGTTTTGTTACCATATAACTTAATCTTTTTTTAAAAGCATAAATACACAGACCAGTAGAGCTTTAAAAATGAATTTACTTACATGAAGATCTCTTGTTTAAAGCCATTAGGCCATTAAATATTTCACAAGACAATTGGAACTCTTCCAGAGAATGGTTGTTGTTTAATCTGTGCCAAAAGCTCCACACAAAACACAGGGTTACCAAATAATATGTAAAACATATCTACATATTTATAGTAGGCCCCTAATTATCAGTCTGACAACTTAGCTCAGTTGGTAGTGTGTCTTTATACTGAGCTAAGGGTTCCGAATTCGATTCCCAGCATGGCTGAAAAATTTATCATTAGTGAAATGTGGATTTATCCTTTCTCAGTGATGAATTAACGGCCGTGGACAGGATGTTGTGTCTGTCATAGTCTTAAGTTAGATTCTAAGGCATGAAGCTACGGCAGCCTAAAAAGTCGGTAGTGGAAATTTATGGTTTGAATAAAAAACTGACCCAGGCCACAGGTGTAAAGGATGCATTAACACACTTGAAAGCGAATTCAGACACCATAAAAAATTATCTTCCACCCTTAGGTAAATGCCAATGCAACTTTCAAGTGCCCTTGGATGGACTATTCAAACATTGTGCTTCGTCACATTCTGCCAACTATAATTGGGTCCTTGATTTGTTTGACCCATTATTAATTAGGCCTACCATCATTACACCTATTAATAGCATTTAACTTAAATGTACCAGTACACAAACCGTATTAAATTTCTATAGATATTTAAAAGTTATTTCTTAGCAAGTTAACTCTTTTTTTTTTTTGTGCAATGTGGTATACCTTAACAATTTTAATTTGGCAGAATCCATTCCTTCTCATCGAGTTAACGATGGTATTTGCGACTGTTGTGATGGGTCAGATGAATGGGCAGTGAAACATCTTCACTTTCGTCTGGCGGGTGAGTGTATATTAACTCGACACATTGTCTAAAACCAGTCCCCGTATTAATCAGAGGACACTTACCCTAGACCATGCCACTAGATCCATTGTGCAAATCTAGAACATTAGCCTAGCTAAATAGATCATTTTTTTTACGTGCTTCATGATCATTATTTCCACATATTTACCACCATTAAAATAGGACTAAGGAAGTTTGAATTAACTGCTTTGGTGTCCACGTGGTCTAACGCGCTATTCTCACAATAGACCAGACAGCCGATGACGAAGAGATTGAGGTCCGAATCTGTCGAGTGTACTAAGGGTGGTTTTTCCAAAATGGTTTTCCACTCTCCCTCCATTCAAATATGGGTACACTGCATATAAATATAATTATCTTAATCCCTAAAACTATATTAGAATCATTAGCACATAAGATTATAACCCGAACAAGTAGTAAGATGCAGTGCTAAAACAAAAGTTTGAATTGCATTCACAATTTTGTATCAGTGACTGGGTCACTGGAAAACTGTTTAGGAAAATATACTTGGGTACCCAGATGGGATTTGAAGCCCGACTTCACCAGCAAACCGGACAAAGACTAGACTGATGAATTTATTCCTTCGGCCCATTTCCGCAGATGAAAGTGTCCAATTTAAATATTTGAGTTTTATTAATTTCAAATTACAATTTTGTATCAATTTGTTTTTCAGCCTCCATTAATTTGTATCACACTGTATGTTGTTTTAATTTCAGAAAATATCCAGAAACATCTTGGCCGATACCAGTCCCCCTGCACTAATTTGTGTCCAAACAAATAGAAACTAATTAAGTAAGAACTTTGATAAAATAGTGGATCACCAATTAACTGTGAAAAAAAGTCCAAAGAACTGTACTCAAGCCCACACCATGTTACCTGATTGGTAGTTTGGGTCAAATATTCTACGCCTTTTTATATTTTGCATATTGGCTAGATGATTCTTTGGCCAAGTTGACCTTTCTCTTATTATAATGTACTTTTGTATAAGATCTAGATTTTGTAATATCTAATCAATATTGTTTTCTGATTACATTAAATAAGTCATTTGACTGCGTTTTTTTTATTCATCCTCATTTAAGCTATTTAGTTTGTGTTACAAATATAAAATGGAACTTACCTTTTTTTTCCGATTAAAGCTTGTGAAATTTAAATATGATCTAATAAACCAGTTTTTTTTTGGACCCACCTCGGTGGCGTAGTTGGCTAACACGCTAGCCATGTTGAGCTCAACCGTCGAGGACGGGGAGATCGAGGTTCGAATCTCGGTCGGGTGAACTGGGGGTGGTTTTTCCTAAATGGTTTTCTATTCAACCTTCCCATTTCCTAATCCATTAGCGTAATTAGTACTTAAGTGTATAACCCGAACGGGTAGTAAGACGCGGTGCTAAATATTATATATATAAATATAAGCTCAATTTGACCTCCTCATCTCTGATCTGGTAAGCCAAATCTAATTTTTAATATCTACCTGGCTGACAAACTTGTGGTACAATAGTTTTATACCTTGGTTTTTTCCATGCTCTTGTTGGAAATATGTACATTTGTATAGCAACACCCATTTCACTGGTCAAACGAACGGTCTTAACGGAGTCACTCTCATATTAGACTGGTCTGATGACAGGGAGATTGGGGGTTCGAATCTCGGTCAAACTAGAAAGGATTGCACTATAAAAATATTTGATTTATTTTTATCTGGGCTGACACATTGATATATTTCTTAATTCATTACAACAAGTATGCATGGCCAGTCCTTTCAGTCACGTTATGTCAACACTGTTATATTAACTTAAATAAACATCCCAATCGAGCTCAGGGTTGTCACAATATCTTTCTGTGTCAAACACTCCTTCTGGCTTATATGAATACAGTAGGCCTATTTACTAAGAGTTGAAGTAGAGGGAGTACATGAGATAATAGAGGAAGCAAGGCTGAGATGGTATGGTCATGTAATGAGGATGTTGGAGTACATGAGATAGTAGAGGAAGCAAGGCTGAGATGTCATGGTCATGAAATGAGGATGGAAAAGGAGAGAATGGCAAAGATGATAATAATGTAGATGAAGTGTGTATGAAAAATATGGCATGAAGCATCCATAGCAAGTTGTTGTCGTCACATAACACTACCAGTATTTTATATTACCTTGTTAAAAAGTTTATCTAGGTAGAGAGAAAAGCTTGAAATGAAACCACAAAGCCCACCATATTCTTTTATTCTGATATATCAGAATGTTTTTCTACTGACATTAAATAGCTGTAATCTAATAACTGGTGTGTGCTAAAATACCTTCTTGTAGTTCTAAAAATGATCGTTGTGGAAATATGACATTGAATTTAGTGGAAGATCTCAAATATGTTAATGATGTATCAAAGTTCTCGTCTTCTTTGGAAATGTTTCCAAGATATGAGCGTTAATGTAGAATGTTCAAGCGAAGAAGATTCAACCTTACTACTTTCATATTTCAAAGCTTCTTATATTTGTTATAACCACATCTAAATATCATATTTAAATTTTTAAAAATGACACCTGTACACGTGAATTGTTCCCGGAATATTTAGTCTAGTCCGCTACAACGCTACTGCTCTGCCTACTGAGCGATTCAGTCGTCCTGCACCCCAAAGCCAGCCTTCACTCATGTTTTAAGACAAACCCCTGTTAAGTGATTGGTTTTCTGAAGAGTAGGGGTAGAACTTCACCTCAGTTGAAGAAAAGCCATGTTGAATTCAGTGTCAGACAGTCTACCTCATTACACCCTATCCCTATCTTGAGCTAGTTCTATCCAGTCCATATGTCTGATTCTCACATGTTATTCCACCAAAGATTTTGACCATTTTTTTTAACAATCCTTGACCAAAAAAAAGGTCAGTTAAGACCATGAAAAAAAAGTTGTAGTAAGAAGATGCCAATAAGTTGTGACACACCGACTTGATAACCTATTACTGAGCTCAGATTCTATTGCCCCATTCTTTAGACTGTTTAAATTTAGTCGTGAAACCCTTTTATATTTCATACCACACAACAGAATCCCTTAAATATTTTAGTGTAGCACATAAAAATTGTCTTGGTTCAACGTCAAATACCTTTAAATTGAAAGTAAACATTTTTCCAGGGGGAAGTCAACTTCATGTTTTGTCCTCTTTCATGCCCATAAATAAATGGAGTCTCCCTGTAAACCTGTTCTTCAGAGGAAATAAATGATAAGGTTTTACTCTTAATTAAATGACAATGGTATCAGATTCTTTGTTTATTATTATTAGTATAAAATACAAAAATGTCAACATGCATTTCAATGATCAGAGTGTAATATTTTCACAAATTCTTCTTATATCTGGTTTAACTGTTGACAGAGCTTGTTTCGATACTTAGTTTTGTTTCCAGAGTAAACGGCGAGTGCAGTTTCACACAAGCGAGTGTTGACGATTGCCAACAGTACTTTGATTCCAGGGTTATTTCTCATGACACAGTCAACATGGAACCAACAATGGCTTTACTTTCTCTCCGAAGGAAGTCGTGTTTCAGATTTTTATAATAACCCTAATAATGTAGTAAATGTTATCATGGCTGACTGAAACAAATATTATTCTACCAAATAGTCTACTCTAGTTAAATCTCCATTAGGGGTCATCCATAAACCACGCAACATTTTTTATTAAACTCTCTTGCCCCCAGCTCCCCTGTAATACAATGTAGACATTAGAGCTCCCCCATATAGTGCCATGTAGACATTAGAGCTACCCCTTGTAGTGCCATGTAGACATTTGAACTTAGTTGATTGTGACCCTGGAATTACTGTCTACTTTGTGTTACAAGAGGGGGAGTGGTTGGGGCGATGGTAAAAAAAAAAGTTAAGTAAAAATCGTTTAGTGCTTTATGGATGAACTCTTCATTATGTATTGTCACCTTTAAAGTAGACATTTTGTCACTAAAAAGAGGAAAAAAAAAATTATTTAAATATTCTGGAGCTACCTTTCAACGGTGATTGCAATTTCACTGCTATAGACCTGCCCTCTGTGTTTCTCAACCGGGCTTGGGACCGGCTTGTGGCCACATTCCAGGGGTTCTTTGGGACCTTAAAAGGATGACACACATCATGTCACCCTTAGAAAGTCCAACAGGTTGAGTTCTAGAGGCCTTTCAAATTAAAATTACTACTACTAGAGTTAAAACATCTCTTTATTCGATTATTTTATTTTGTATCTGTGTATATAGTTATAGCCTTAAATTTGAATTTTAATATATTCCCAAAATAATGCAAGAAGTGAAAATGCTACAGCGTTGTTTCTTGATGCTTAGTATTTATACTGTAAGTTGTACTGTCATTAATATTGTATAGAAACATGGAACGTAATGTAAAGTGGTCGGGGTTTTAGGCCCTTAGTTCTAGACCATTTCTTAACTGTACCCGGAAGCTGTGAGATGCACCTGTGGCTTGCATCTGTGGCCTCACAGTGGAAAGGGGAGGTTTGGTGCGAACAGATAGCCAATCAGCACATCCGATTAAGCGTCTGTGTTTGACCCTATGTGGAAGGGAAGCGTCAGACGCAAAAGACTTGCCAGTTAACACTCAAACAGATAAGACCTGTATTCAGAAGTTCTTTTCATGTTGGTCAAAGCGGGTTTAGAGATGGGTGGGAGGAAATGGAGGCCATGTGGCTAAATTACCACTACATTAAATATTTATCCATATTCAGGTACTCAGTATTTTGTTTTCTTTACATTAAGTAACCCGTGGTGCAAAATGTCTAGTGTTTATTTAAAATAAAACTTCAAATTCTACTCTAAATTTCTACTTATTTGATCGGCGATGTTCTCCACCCCCACCATTAATTTATTAATCCCGAGATGCTCTACTAAACACAGTGGCTGCCGTGGACCTATACAAACATGAAGCTGAGAAGGCGATGAAGAAATTTGACTTGTTACAGTAAGGATGATGTGAAAGGTCGGGAAACTGTATAATCTTAAAATGGAAATGAAAAGGTGTGTTGGTAAAATTAACGATACAAAATTAAGTTTCTAGCGTACTTTAAACAAAATATAATCACTAAATTGGCTAACTCTGCCTTGATAATTATTATTTGAACTCTTTAAAACCACATTTCAGCAGTGCTGCTTTTGTACCATCTAGAACTCTACCTCAAAGAACCAAATAGTTCGTGCACGTTCTACTTAAATTAAATTATAATTAGTATAAGATATACATAATAAATCTGCATTTCCTAGTTACAAATATGAATAAAAAAAGTTGGTAGAATCAATCTTATTAGAGAATTAGTAGCATGGAAAAATTATGATTATTTACACATGAAAATAATGTTAAAACAAACGGGATACACATAAATGATACAAATAACCTCAAAGATATGGGTCAAAACGCCCTTTCAAGTCACTTGGGGGCTTGTAAATGGTTTCATCCACCTCTAAACATCGACAAAGTTCCCCAAGTCGTGCCGTGATGGGCGATTCAATCTTCTTTTTTTCTTTTCACCTAAAATGAAGTACATGCTCTAACCTTACAAAGGTTAGTAAGTATAAAACCTGTAATTTGTAAGTTCTGATACCTCATTTCATTATTAAGTAATAGGATTTGATTATATTTTCAACAGTATTGATTATTAACTAAAGATTAGAACACATCAGAAACTGCTTAAACTAAAATAAATACTACAAATACACTAGTTTTCTTAATCAACTGCAAGACAATTCTAATTAATAAAATAAATAATACAAAATAAAATTATTAACATTCAAAAAAG
The DNA here is from genome assembly GCA_902155825.1 of Timema genevievae. NCBI lineage: Eukaryota > Metazoa > Arthropoda > Insecta > Phasmatodea > Timematidae > Timema > Timema genevievae. Next base: position 104,850 of record CABFWO010000437.1, on the reverse strand, counting down.
TATAGCACACAATTCCAATGTACCAATAGCCTACTTTTAGTTAAAAATAATTATATAAAATTGGAATTAGCGCACACAAAAAAACCCATTAAAATAAAAATCATGACAAACACAATTGTATACAAACAGTAACCATAACTTTTGCATCCTATTAAAACAAAAAAAAACTGCAAAATAAAGTAATTCATATTACAAATTAGTTGGCAATAAAATTGAAATGCAAACTTAAAATATGCACAAACATAGTAAAAAATATTATTATTACATTAGATCAAACAAATTAAACCAAAAACATACACAAACATAATAATAAAATATTATTACACATTATACCAAACAAATTAAAATAAAACTCTGTAAATATAGAATCAAATATTATTACTACATTAGACCAAACAAATAAAAATAAAAACATGCACAAACATTAAAGTAAAATATTATCACTACATTAGATAAACAAATTAAAATAAAACTCTGTAAATATAGAATCAAATATTATTACTACACTAGACCAAACAAATTAAAATAAAACCATGAAATATAGAATAAAATATTATTACAGCATTAGATCAAACAAATTAAAATAAACTCCATTTCCTGAAACAGAAACTAAACTGAAACCTAATAAAAAGTTACAGTAAAATATAATTAGTGCCAAGTAAACCCTAAGCAACCACATTAAACACAAAATAATGTTGCCTACAAAAATATATTTCACACAGTTTTGTAGAGTTATAAAATGGACCGTGATCTGAAAGACATATAATACACATATACTGTAATGATTTGAAATGATTGTATCACTATTTATAGCTTAGAACTAAACACTTGTTAAAATTGTGCAATAAAATGTTGATGGTCGAACAACAAAGCTGTAGGCAATCACATCTCTTATTGTTGGTAGAGCTGGAATAAAAAATATGCAAGTGTAAGAATAATATCCTTTAATAAATGAAACAGCAATATGATGCAGATCTACTGGTAGACAGCAAAAAATGGAACTGAAAAGTCACAGGTTAACCAATCATTCTGATACCATAAATAAAATCCTATAAGTTTATTGCAATTATAACAAAGTCCAATTATTTTTTTAGGAAGAACCTTAAGTGACAGTTAAACAAATTTACTATAAATTATGTTAATGTATTCATACATCAAGTCATATGATCTTTGACTAACGTTTGATAGATATTTTCAATACCTATAAAATAACAATAGTAATATAATAACATGTTATCAGTGTTGACTGAAAAAAAATAACTAAAATGAACTTGTTAGAAAAATTGGGCTAAACATGAATAAATATGTAATTGCATGTGATATGAGACATAATTAATAAAACTAAAACAATATTTGTTTTTAATTCAATAACTTTATTTCTTATCCTTTTCATTTCGCACACATCTTTTCTCTTGTGTAATCTTCATAATTTTGTACACTTTCACTTCACTGATACACAAGTTCGTAATTTTGTACACTTTCACTTCACTGATACTACAAGTTCGTAATTTTATACACTTTCACTTCACTGATACACTAGTTCGTAATTTTGTACACTTTCACTTCACTGATACACAAGTTCAAACACACACATATATACACATACATACATCCACACACATATATACACACATATATACACATATATACACATACATACACATACATACACATACATACACATACATACACACACACATATACACATACACACACACATATTACACATACACACACATATACACATACACACACATATACACATACACACACATATACACATACACACACATATACACATACACACATATATACACATACACACATATATACACATACACACACACATTTTTTGTCACAGCGTCTTAATACCTGTTCAGGTTACTACGCTTATGTGACAATTACTCTACTGGGGTAGGAATGAGGAAGGAAGCATTTTAGAGGTAATCTACCAGCATTTGCATGGAAGGAGATCTCCCCGTCATCAGCAGGCCGGTCTAACACGAGAATGACGCCTCAGACCATTTGGCCATTGAAGCAGGTAATACGAAGTAACATGTTAGTTTATAATTGTGATTTGATATATATGTTGGGAGGTTTTTTAAAGACGATCAGCAGTTTGCATTAGGGGACATGACCAGGAGTGATTGTAAGAAAATGTAACAACAATGCACCCTCTGGTTAGCTATTGGTGTACAGACTTAATGACATTAGCAGTTTTACTTAACTGTGAATTAAACTTTGGATGTTGATATCAGCGTAGAGTATTAAATTATAGTATTGTAGAATTTTGAACGCACCGGAAACACCGCCATCCAGTGTATTTATGTTCCTAACTCTGTGTCTTATTGCCCGATCTATCAGTCCGCACCTTTAGAAAAGTTAACTACCAATTATTATTTGTATCAAAATACTTAATTTTTTATTAATAGCAAAACATTTTAGGCCCATGTAAATATTTATTGCTTTTATTGTCACAGCAACGTTTTATTTTGGGTTTTTTTTAATTAAAAGTTTATTTATCAAAAGTGCGCATTTTTATTTTTTACAGGTCCTCTTTATATTATTATAGTTGTTAATTAAAATTATTTTTATAAATTACATTATTATTATTATTATCATCATAAATAATCTTGATAATTTAAAGTTATAAAATTTATAATTGAAGGAGCCTTATAAAAAAATAATCCCCCATCCCCTTTGCTTGTTTGTGTTTCTTACCGGCCATTCAAACAATCTTCCAAGTGAGGACGCTACGCCATTTCATGGCCTATTTCTATTCAAGAATAGAACTAGGCCTCAAATTGTATTTTTTCATCACATTTTTCAAAAATAGACTGAAGTTGAATGAACTTTTTATATAAGAAATATAGCGTAGAACAAATGTCATATAATCATTTTTTTAAGTATTTTTTATTATATAACCTCTTTCATAAGTATTTAATCAATTCATTTATGAAAATGAAATAATAAATCACAGTCTTAAAATAAGAGTTTTGTTATAGTTATTTTCTCGGTTTTTAAGTCAAGATTATTTGACTTTTAAGTTTTGAGGTAAATAAATAGATTAACATTTGAAATAAATGCACTTTTGAACTGATATTTTAAGCCTGCAGGAATCAACTACACAATAAAAATGTTCTTACCTCCATCAGTACCCAGAGCTGCCCCATTTATATTGTTAGGGGTCAAATTACATAGCAACTTATAATAACTCAAAAAAATTGAATAAAAGTATTAAAAATAATAGTAGTTACAATAAATAGAGTTAAAAATTACATGGAAATCTATAATAGCAAAACAAAATTGAATACTGGTGAAATATAAAAAATTTAAGTAGTAATAAATTAATAAAAGTTTCACTTCTGTACCCTCCGGGTATCGAACAAGGTTCTGCCGATCCTGTAGGGTCGGAAACCACAAATCAATTTGTAGATATTTGCCAACTTCATTCCGATAAAACAGCAAGTAGGAATAAAACCATTCATAGGTGCTAGTTTTACAAATGAAGGAATATAAACAAATTGTTAGTGACAAATTAATAACTTCCAGCCTGAGAGTCTAAATTAAACTATCAAATAAAATAACTTAATTGTAGTTATTGAAAAATATTTTCACAAGCTGGGTAAAAGTGCATATGGTTTTTAAACATTTAGGCCCACTGTGAAGTTATTTTTATGTATTTAATGATTCTAGTTTTTTTAGAGGCTTAAGGCTTATTTTTAAAACATTTTTTATGAAAAGGGGGGAGGGGGCAGCCCGGGAGAAGAACTCTTCTGCCATTAGGCTATAGTAAACATGCAGACGTGCAACAATATACATAATACACAATAATACACAATAAAAACACACCATTTACCGAATAAGGCCGTTCGTAAACACATTGCGCAAGACACCCGGTAACATCCCAAAGCGAACCTTCCATTTGAAGAGATCACTGTGGGATATTGGAATGTTGTGACCGTGCTCAAGAAAAGCCAAACTCAATAAAACTTTGGCGCCATATTTTTAGCCATAAAATAACAGTGTAACTTAACCTAACCCTACCTAACCTGTCATCCGAAAAGAAGGGGACACACTGATATTTATAGCTAAAAACAAGCGTAAACTATAATAAAATCCTGAAACAAAATAAAAATCCTGAAACAAAAGAAGACATGGTACATGGCATGAGAAATGAAAACAGTTGCAATTCTAATTAGGGATCCCCCATCAGTCGGAGGTAAAGAGTTCACCAGCTCTAGTGTTACTCCGCCGATAGTTCGTTCGCTACTACTCACTACTACATATCTACAAGCATTCAACAAGGAAATGAGCCGGTCTTAGTGCAACACTATTACGTTAATTACGTTAGTGAATTAACAATGAGGAAGATAGGATTTGAGAGTAAGTGTAACCGCGTTTTAGTGGAGGGAAACTATTTATAAGAAAAACAACTTCAATTATTCATCTGACCCCAATATAACCCCGAACTACGAAATGGCGGGAACCCAGTCCCAACTGTGCTCTGTAGTATTTACATGCGATTACTTTATTAATTATTTATAATAATTAAACAGTTTTTTAATAATATGTATATAAATTTGCATTCAAAGTTAAAACTATCAACAAATGTTCATACTATAACTGAAACAAATATTTTAAAAAACTCAGAGGCACTTTACTTAGATTTGAAAAAATATTTAAAAGTGTTATTTTTCTATTTTTTTTAACTAGATCATTTCCTTGCCTGTGATTCCTGCAGGCAACATATTGAAAAAAAATTTTAAAAGACACTACAAAACTACATATCACTTTCACGCACACTTTTTTACGCGCACTTGTTTTTTATATAGATGAAGAGTTTGCACATACAACCACACACTACGGAAGCTCCGTTAAGACTGATAAAGAGAAATGGAGAGAGTTGAGAACATCATCTTGTAAAATTCGTCCTCCGCGAAAAAATAGTTCCTAATACTAAATTGATACATGTGTGAGTGAACTATTTGAGTGAGTCATTTTAAAAAATAATTAAATATTTTAATTAAATAAGTGAATAAAATATGTTATTGGAACAAGTATTAAAATTAAGATTTGTTTTATTAAAATGTATTCATACGTAATTTTTTAGAGTAATGGCTGACATTTCTTAGCTTATAAAATGTCCATAAATAAAGTTTAAAAAATTTAAAAATAACAATAATATGTTCAGTATATTCAATTATTGATAAATAAATATCTATAATGATCCATAAGCTCTATTTTTTTAAAATTTGGTCATCCTTTTCTTCTGTTCTTAAATAAATATTCACTTTGTTAAAATCACTTTACTAATTTAATGTATGAATTGTTGATGTTTGATTTTAATCAAAGACATCGTGACTTTGAGATAATGTAACTGTAGGGAGAACCTTAAGGAAATGTACTCGCATTTTTAACATCACTGTGAATGAAACAACAAAATTGAAGCCGATTAAATCCCCGTTTAAAAAAAATTATGTGAGGTATTTGACGTGCACTTTCTGACCCGACTGAATATATCAACACATGACTTTTTAACTAACTTATATCTATAAGAGACACAACCTCCAGCCCACCAGTCGTTAATACATTGCTTTGAAAGGGTAAACCTACATTTCACCAATGATACATTTTTCGGCCACACCAGGAATCGAACCTGGGATCTTTAATTCAATAAACAGACACGCGATCGACTGGGCTAAGGTGTCGGACATTTCATAATCAATCACAAGAAATTTAACCTGAGGCTTAGTTCCCTGCGGTTTATTTAACTCTGTTGGCTTAATTACAAGGCGTAGAGAAGAGTAGGCTAGTTTAGAGGAAGTGCACTAACTTAAACTACCCTTGTAACTAACACTGTCCGAGCATGTGGCTACATGGTACAAGGCGTCACTTTTGCAGTAGATTAAGACTACCGACAAGGCCGTAGCCTACCAATAATTTCAGGGGGGGTTCGGTGGGCACATCCCCAATTCATGGAGGCTGGAAAAGTTCTAAAGATTAAACAGCTCTAGAAGCTCTCCGATGTGCTTTTTATGGTAACACAGCCCCCTAATATGTACTTGTACCTTATTTTGATATTGTTTTAACCATAAATAAAGCTATATATAGTTTGTTCATTAAATTTCGGGGGGGGG
>CABFWO010000437.1:64610-98545 GCA_902155825.1 Timema genevievae | reverse complement strand
CCCCCGACTACGGATTTGACTACCGATGACGAGGTTCAAATCTCGGTCGGGTGTACTGAGGGTAGTTTTTCCAAAATTGTTTTTCACTCTCCCTCCACACATATGCGGGTACACTTCCTCTAAATATTACCTTCCTTATTCCTAAAATCACCATCGTAAGTAGTACGTATATGCGTACAACCTGAACAGAGTAGCAAGACGCGGTGCTTTAAAAAAATTGATAGCATTTACAATATTATTAGTATTATTAATAATTTATAGGTGTTGACAAAATAACATAAATAGTGACAGGAGCATATCCAATGAATTGGCGTATCAATATATGAAAGTAGTTTTAGTAACGACTGTCACTGTGGGTTAAGAATCTTCATATGAAAATTGGACTTTACAATAAATCGTATCTTGTGTGCCGGGGCTTTTAGTGAAGGACAAAAATTGTAAATATTGTGCCGTTGTTTTTAGAAAGATCCGCATGTTGGACAAAATCTGGACGGCACGTGTGTTACCTGGACCCATTCGACGTTATCGGTTGTGTTTAGAGGAGGGGCGGGGGGGAGCGTGAGGAGTGATGGTCAGTCTGGCAGACTGTTCCAAGACGAGGGGTGGATGGACTAGGGATGTACAAACCTTGATATTCGTGTCCCTCAAGACGAAACCGCGTTGGCTGATTCACGAGCGAGTTTGAGGCGAGGAGTAGGCCATTGTACTAAATATATTATTGATATGCGGAAATAATTGTAAAACTTACAAATAAATGGACTAAAAATAAAATTACATAATGGCAACATGAATTTCCAATTTTCAAATAACGGGCTTCCAAAGAAATTCTAGCTTTACTTTCATGTAATGAGGAGAGTTGGTATATAAATCAAGTATCTAGGGTTCGATTCTGACCATGATAAAAAATTGTATTTTCTTGAAAGTACATTTAGCTCTTTGGAAGAGTTTCGTAAACCGTTGCGCCGCCTGGTGGTATAGTTTTGTATAGAGGGATTGGTGTTACATTGTTGTATAGAGGTACTGGTGCTATACTATTGTATAAAGGGACTTGTGTTACATTTTTGTATAGAAGGACTGGTGCTACATTGTTGTAAAGAGGGACTTGTGCTACATTGTTGTATGGAGGTACTTGTGTTACATTGTTGTATAGAGGGACTGGTTTTATACTGTTGTATAGAGGGATTGGTGTTACATTGTTGTATAGAAGGACTGGTGCTACATTGTTGTAAAGAGGGACTGGTGCTACATTGTTGTATGGAGGTACTTGTGTTACATTGTTGTATAGAGGGAATGGTTTTATACTGTTGTATAGAGGTATTGGTGTTACATTGTTGTATGGAGGTACTTGTGTTATATTGTTGTATAGAGGGACTTGTGTTACATTGTTGTATAGAGGTACTGGTGCTATACTATTGTATAGAGGGACTTGTGTTACATTGTTGTATAGAAGGACTGGTGCTACATTGTTGTATAGAGGGACTGGTGCTACATTGTTGTATAGAGGGACTGGTGTTATACTGTTCTATAGAGGGACGTTTTGTATTGTTTTTGCTATTAACGGTACATAAGCAAAGCTATATTCTACTGATTCAAGTCTAGGGATATCGCTCAACCCTGTTTAAATGATCTAAGAACTTAAACATAAGTCTATTTTAGTCATGAAAGCCTATTAACTCCCTTTTAATGCCTTATATCTTGAAAATGAAGGTTACTAGGTCCATGCTCACTTCTATGGGTTGTGAGAACAAGGTTTTTTTTTTCACCTATAAATATCACTAGAATGCTCTTGACAGAAATTCTGGAATAGGTCTACTTTAAACATAATATTATTCTAGAGGTTAAAATCGTTTAATTCCCTTTTTAAGGCCTTGTATCTTGAAAATAAAGGGTGCAAGGCCCACACACATTTGCATATGGTGAGAGAAATAGGTTTTCTTCATAAAAGACACGTCTATTTCAGAGATTTAAATATAGTTATCCTACGAGCGTATATTTAAGTTGGTTACTTAATTTTAAAGTTGCAAGCCTGCACTCTGGCTTAAACTCACTAGAATAACCGATCGTGTGGATGTGGACAAGCTCTGGCTGGTAATTTAGTCACACACTAAATTGGATTTAGAATAACATAAGTTTTGTCTAATTATAAATTTTAAATAACGCTTTCTCTAGAGGCTACCTTAAAAAAAGGGCAAATTTATTTGTATGTATAGTTTTTCCGTCCACCTGCATTTGAGGTTTGTTGGAGACCTCTTTCTATCAGGTTAGTTTATCGTTGGTGAGAGGGAATAGAACCCTTTGACGGTATGATTTACAAAAATTACCCTTATACTTAAATATATATTATAATTTGAAAAAGGTTACATTAAAAATAGCATGTAATAAAAAATCCTTAGTTGAAATTATGATCTTGATTAGTGTTTCTAAATATTTTCTTTGTGACCTCTTTTTAAAGATATCTAATCCATTACCTTTCTTAAGTTTTTTCCGTGAAGTTTTACTTAAAACATATGGCAATAACTTAAATCAATTTTTAACATATCTTAGTTAATTTTGGAGACTACGACACTGGTTATATAATTAGTGATCTCATTTAAGTTTGCAGTAACTTATCTTAGAGAGATAGGCTACCACTTTATTGAACATAAACCTTTGACTACTTTTTTAGTTACTTGTAAGAATAATGTTTACTGTAGACCTTTGTTTTTAGGCAAAAAATAAAAATAGAAGCTTATATGGAGAGCTTTTTACATTATTTTGATATTGCTCTCAGTTTAGTTAGCCTATTTCAACTCTTTGAAATATGGGAATAAGTTTATGAGTCAGGTTACACAGGTTAAAATACTAAGGAATAATTATTGATTCAACTTTATTCTGTTATCCGCACATTAAGTCTATCATAAATAAAAACTACACTTGTAGCTCTAGGTACCTGTTGACCACACCTTAAGGCATATTTACTTTTCACTTATTCACTCACATCTTAATTACCTTAATTTTTTTTGAAAATTTATTTACCACCGCGTCTTAGGCTACTACACATTCGGGTTGTACATTTAAGTACTAATTAGGCTAATGAGCTAGAAATTTGGAAGGTTGAATATAGCGGAAGTGAACTCGTATTTGCGTGGAGGGAGAGTGGAAAACCATTTATGAAAAACCACCCCCAGTTCACCCGACCGAGATTCGAACCTCGATCTCCCCATCCTCGGCAGTCCAGCTCAACACAAAACTACCGCGTCTGCTAACTACACCACAGAGGCGGGTGTTACCTTATTTTTGTGTGGGGAGGTGTGAATACCACTTAAACCTTGTAGGGTTCGTCAAAACAAAGCAATAAAAACTAGTACCAACATACTTTTCACACTACAATATAAGACATTCAAAAAACCCTAATATATATATCAATAGATAAACAGATTTACTGCAATGTAATAACAATGTTATTTGTTACTAAATCAATAGGCCTACCTAATAACCTAACAACTAGCTCAATAGGTCTTAGACTAAACAACCGTAATCTAATTTATATCCCAGCAAAGACTTGAATAACTACCTAATCTCTTTAACACACATGTCAACACTATTAACTCTGGGCATAGATCAATACGAGGCCCCTTAGCTAATGTACAATAGATGTTAAGCCTCTTAAACCATATAAATTTAAAATAAGACTAAAAAAATGAACTTGAGAAATGAATATAGAATATCAATTATATTAATTTATGCTCACCAAACAACTTTTTCTTGGCGTTGTAAATAATGGTATGTACCGGTACCTATTGATATACATATACATTAATTTAACAAATTGTAATACTTTATTTTGTAGGTTTGTACTCACGTTTTGTTGAAACATTATCATTGTGTATTTTCTATTTATTTTTTTCTTTGATTTTTGTTAATTTTGTTTTTGTACCCACGCAATAAATTTTAATAATTCTAGTAAATATCGTTGGCTCATGTTAACACAATAAATTGAAATTGAACTTCACGCTCAAACTACTACTAAATTGTTTTATCACAACAACTAGTTAGGTAGGCCTAATATTTTTATTGTTAAATGTTAAACTTGGCTAAAGTAAAAGTGGTCAAAAACACAGTTAATTGAATTAATTAATAGCCAATATTGTAAGCTTTCATTCAAAACAAAATGTAGATAGTTTCTTGTGTCACAGGATGAGACAAGACTGACATGTTCGCCCATGTGCGCACTCGGACAAGACCCTGCCCCCCCCCTCCCCACCCCCATTTCAATTAACCTAGCTACAAAAATTACACCTGGATATATAAATCGAACCCAGGACCTTTGGCTAAGCGCACCAATGCTATATCACTGAGATATCCAGGAAAATAATGACATAATTTCTCAACTACACTGGATATCATCTCTGAGGGATTTGTTTAGTTTCTATTGGGGCCCACGCAAATGGAATTTACTTCCTCTAAATTCAACCTTTCCAACTCATAACCCCTTTACCTAATTTGTACTTAAGCGTATAACCCGAACGGGTAATTAAGATACAGTACTAAATATATATTATATACTATTGGGGAAACAATGTTGTCATTCTTTGGTTTTCGCTTTTGGTATTTATCACCCTTAAATATAATACAAATCTTGCAACTCTGGTTCGTTGATATTTCCAGTAATTCTTTCTTACCCCAACAAACCACCTTCCAACATAACTGAAAACGATTAGATTTGGCAACAGTTAAACGAGAAAGAGTGAAGATAAAATTATTTTTCCATAAGACCTGCAGTTCCCTCAGAGATGATATTCAGTGTAGCTAATTGAAAGATTATGTCGGTGAAAGTTGAATGCATAACCTAAGACCATCTCCAACTTTATTATCTACCCATAATTTTTTTATGTGTGTGTGTGTGTTGGTAACTTTTTTTTTATAGCTGATACATGAGCGGAAGAAAACCCAACAGTGCCAAAGTGGCTGAAATTGAAGACGTGACGTTGAAATTTAAAGAGTCTAATGTCAGACCTAGCAAACCAAGTGCCAGGTAAGTTGTATATTTAATATTACCACACATCGGTTGGCAATGCTGATGATTGCCGGTCATCATCATCATCATCATTCGACATTTCTGCCTCTGCTGGTCATCCGATACAACCTCTTCCATTCCTGTCCATATCTCCAAACTTCTCCCTCAGCCACGTGTCTCCAGTTTGCTCCTTCATCCTACATGTCCTTCCACGCTTGGTCCATCCAACTTGTCCGTGGTCTTCCGATAGTTCTCCTACCCTTCTCTTTGTTCTCTAAGGCATTCTGTACTCCATTCTCATCACATGACCTAACCACAGTACGGTAACCTTTTTCTCTTCAGTGTCTCTTATAACTATATAACTTTTAAACCATCCCTAATTATTTTGTTCCTTATCCTGTCTCTTCTTGTTACATTCTCACTGCCTCTCAGGAACCTCATCTCTGTTGCTTGCAATCTACTTAGATCTCTCTTCGTCCATGTCCAGGTTTCAGAGCCGTCTGTCACTACTGGATGATAATGTGCCTTATATAACAAAGTTTTGGCCTCTTTTCCTATATTCCATCGCCAGATTATATCCTTAGCCATACTATAGAATTGTCCACTCCTCCATATCTGTTGTCCTATTTTCTCCTGGATCTTACCGTTTGCGGTGATCTTACTTCTCAAATAGCAGAACTCTCCGACCTTTTTGAGTTCCTTTCCATTGATTGTTACTGGTGATTGCCGGTAGTGGAGCTAAATGTGGACTTAAAGCAACTCTAGCCATTATTTGCCAACAAAATCGCGGTGACATGCTTACAATAAATAGGAGATATGAGCTATGTTAAAGAAAGCTGGTTTGACCCAATCTACATTAAGAGCCATCAAAGTTGTTTCTCTAATTTCAAGAAAATAATATAATTTTAGGTTTAGTTTTTCAATTTTTAGTAATAATATGGAGGTTACCGGTACTTATTATTTTTTATTATTGGATCTTAGTACCTGCTCAGCTGGTTTACACATAAATTAATTACGTTAAACCTGCTTCAGTTTGCATTTTTACTAAACTTTCCTTACCATCCGGATTTTCCTTAATTTGGATTACGCCTGGTCCCAGTTAGTTCTGATAAAACGAGGTTCCACTGGGTCTACCTAGAAGTTTGACGAGCACTGTGATTTTTACTTGACATCTTATTTTGACTCACAAGGAGATGGAGACATGATATCTCTATCAACGAATATTTGTTTCCAGCGCGAGCACGATGGATGACAGACAAGGTAGAACCAGGCATGATGTGCAAGCACACAGCGCGATGGTTGAAACACACACACGCCCTGGTGCCAGGGTGGAAATGCAGACACTTGCACTCAGCAAAGAGTGCGAGAATCTGGCTTACGATACTATAAAACATATCCATGGCCCGGTGAGTTAAGAAACGTAATTTATATTATTGATTCGCTGGTTTCGTGCTATAGTTATCAGAGCTCCTGGTTGCTGACCTAGAGGCCCCGGTTTTAATTCCCAGACTGCTACCGATGGATTTTTCTCGTAAGAGGGAATAATTCCCATGGTTACCAGGGTTTGATTAATTAGGTTTAAGTTAGGTTAAGATCTTTATTGGCTCTACCCTGTCATATTCACTATGATCATCATTTCGTTGGGACATGGAAAGAGTGTCCACTGAAAGGATATATTATTAGTATATTCGGGCGTACCCTGGGCAATCTTTCTGCAAACTGAGCTACAGATTGATGTAACCCATACACGATATTATTATTGTTACTGATAAAATATAGTAATTACATTTACTAATGTTTCAATATTAATATAAAAATACAGTATTATGTCTTACTAACTATTGTACCTGGTTACTTAAATAACTTATTTAATAATATATGTGATCTTTTACTTGTTTGCTTAGTTTATTTTTTAAATAACTTATTTCAATTTTTGGTGAATTTCTTTATATGTCTTTGGTAAAGCATTTAAAAAGCTATGACTCAATAATAATTAGATTATCGGTGACCTGGTGGTCTAGGGGTAAGGTGTCAGACTTCTGTGCTAGGGGTCCGGGGTTCAATCCTCGGTCCCGGCACAAATTTAGATGAATGCCAAACCCTTCCTTCACCTCTGACAAGATGTGTATTAATCACAACTTGTGAATGTGTGAGGAATACCAGGCCTCCACCGTGGTTCGGATCCCACGTTAAACTGTAGGTCCTCCATTTCATCTCACAATCACCCTACCATTGCACATTAGCGTAAGTGCGTACAACCCGAACGGGTAGTAAGACGCGCTGCTAATAATAATAATAATTAGATTATCTTGGGGAAACAACTAACATATTGTCTTTATATATTGCTGAGGTAATTCTCCTCTGCGCAGGACTTTGTGCTGAAAGACCGCTCGTTGTACCAAGACAGAGGTGGTAACTTGGCCACCCAATACTGGATCAACAGTGGGACCCTCCAGGTTCAAGGGAGTGTGGATTATTCCAACAAGCAAGCCAACTCCGCTCAAGATCAGATCAAACTGTTCGCTGTTGATAAACTTGTGGGGTGGGTATTTGTAAACAAAAAATTGGTTGTTTCTTTAACTAAAGGTTTTTAACAGGTTAAACCCGAAGGAGTAGCGCGGGGTAAAGAGGGCAGGTAACTTTCCAGGTAATGTTTAAACTAACTCATCATCATCGACGACCGTTTTCAGCCTGTGACCGGGTCAGTTCTTCTAACATTCCACCATTCTTCCTCCTTTAATCAGTTCCATTCTTCTCTTCTCACTTGCACACTTTCTGTTATCTGCTCCTCCCATCATTTTCTTTGGCATTCTCTCCTTTTGCATCTTTATTACATCATGCCCATACCACTTAAGCTACTTTTTTCGGGTGTTGGCTATAACCATAGCCAACCAGTATTATCCTTAATGGCCATTATCAGATATTGAAAAAAATATGTGTTCTACTCTAATTTGTTGAATGAGACTGGTTATCAACCATGTATGGGATAACAACCACTTAAGGTGGGATGCTAGTGAGCATGAGTTTAGGGAAGTATTTTTGAAGTTTTTACAGCATAAACATTTTTGTCTCAAAATAAATCAAATTTTTCTTCTATAGAAACATATAGTTTAGTTTTCTGCACATGCTAATCTCAACAGTCCTTGAATATCTGTCAAGGGGGTCTTAGAATTTAATGACAACTTTTTCTCTTGATTTAAAAAATTTGTCACCAAATGTGACCATGCTCATGCCAGATATTCAAAAACTGTTGAGATTAGCACGTGCAGAAAACTAAACTCTATATGTTTCTATAGAAGAAAAATTTGATTTTATTTTGTTCAAAAAATGTTTATGCTATAAAAACTGCAAAATTAGCGCACTAAATTCGCGCTCACTAGCACCCAGCCTTAAGGTGGGGATTTAGGAAACGTGAGTTAAGGGCAATGTTTTTTTGCATTTTTTATATTCAATTCAGAAAGTGCACATTAAATACCTCAAATAAAAAAAAAAGGTAGCTAATAGTGAATTTTTTCCATTTTGATTGTTCTAACTAATGTTTTATACTCTCTAATGGATTATTCAAACCATGATAAGGTTTAGCTATCTACTGTATGCCTGTAAAATATTGTATAAAAAAGTTTTTTTTACCACTAGAAAAGTCAATCTGTCCAATTTCACTATTTAACTTGGTTTTCCCACAGCTATGGTTTTGAGCGCCCCCATTGTTCTGAAGCGTTGGAGGCGACAGGAGGTGACGTGGGGTCAGCCCTCGAGCTACTGGCATCTCGGTACTTCAAAATGGGACTCAAGTTCGACCTGGCTTTCCCTCCCAAGCACTGTACCGTGGAGAGTCCCCCTAAACTTTCCGACCAAGAACGTGAGGCCATCTTGTTGACGCGCGAGGAAGAGAAGGAATCACTTGCGGCCATCTACGAGGGCGCGTTCAAAGAGAAGATAGCTAACCGTGTGTGGGTGTTGGAACTAGAACTGGATTACCTACTAGAACTGTTTATGGAACCTGGTTCTCGACTGGGTGGACCTACTGTGAACGGTGATTGGGACAGCCGATCGAACTCTAAGCCAAAGACAGTTAAGAAAGATTTTTGTAAGTTTTACGCCAAAGGCCAGTGCAAGTTCTCATATAACTGTCGGTTCTCGCATGAGTCTCCAGGTGTGATACCAAAAACTGAAGAGAAAGAGAGATATTTATTTGAATTGGAGGTTCGATTTCCTCAAGGTAAGAGAGTAGTTATATTTTGTTTTTCTTTGGTAATTAACTTCTATATTTATACCTGCTTCAGTGGCCGATGGTTTTAAGCTCTCAGGTTGGACTTGCCTTTGAACCCAGATGGGTGTACATCGGTGGTTTTTCCTAAAAAATTATTTCCCCATGCTCTCCATACAAATGTGGGTACACTTCCTCTAAAATTACACCTTCCTCATTTCTAAACTTTTAGCGTAATTAGTACATAAGTGTATAACCCATATGGATAGTAAGACGCTATGCTTAAAAAAAAATCTGTAATTTATTAATACTTTGAACAGCAAGTTCATTTTTCATAGGAAGCGCCCTTTCGAAAATACAAACATATTTCTTTGTGGTCAACCACAATAAAATTTTACTACTTTATTAGTGTTATTTTATAGGTATTGATAATATCTATCTCAAGTGACAGCTGTAGATCATATAACTTGATGTATGAATACGTGAAAGTAGATCTAGTAACTTTTTCTGGCTCTCAGACAATGTCCTTCCTAAGAACATTTGACCATGTAGGGGTGGTAGGGCACAGCTCGCACCAAAACAATGGGGTTTTAGGTTGGTAAATTATTCAAAAGTTTTAAACAAAAGGCTAAACTTAAAATATTTATATATATATGTGTGTTTGTGTGTGTTTGTGTGTGTGTGTGTGGGTGGGTGGGAGAGAGAGAGAGGTGTAGTGGAGGGAGGGAGAGATATTCTTTTCCAAGAAGGATGTTCAAAATGGAGTTGGCGGGCAGGGGGCCAAGACCCAAGGACAGGTGGATCACGGGAGGGCCGAGGAGTGTGGGGAGGAGGGGAGTAGGCCGAAGATGAGGAAGAAAATTGGTGAAAAGACGGAAGTAAAGAGAGAGGCAGACCCTGCCAGTGGTGGGAAACTGTGCCTGATGATGAGCATGCTATGTCCTTAAATTACCTTACCTTTGTAAGGGTTTTACCATCTTGAAAATCTAGAACACGTACCTTAATTACACAAACATGTCATTAGTTATTACTCGATCTTTCATTATCGCAGTCAGCTTTGTCAGGTATCGAGGAAACCTAATGGCCGACTGCCTCTTGTGGCTACCTTGTTTATTGTCTGCCTGATAATTATGGCCGTGTAAATAACATATGTTCTGATTAGAATTGTGTCGGCTCTACTATTTTACAAATCTAAATCTTCATTAAACTTTTGAATCCTGTATCTCAAATTCAAATTTAATCTTGTAAAAAACAATTATCAATAGAGGAAATAGGAATATAATAGAATATTATAAAATAGAAATAGTCACTAAATGTTAACATTCATACATTGAGTTAAGAATTAGCTTAATGGTCTGGGGTCTGGTTGCCGAGTTCAACTACAATCATACTGTTACCCACCTCGGTGCCGTTTATAGCTAGACCTGCCGAGCATGGGGAGATTGAGGTTCGAATCTCAATTGGGTGAACGGGGGGTGGGGGGGGTGTTCCGAAAGGGTTTTCCACTCTCCCTCCACACAAATGTGGATTCACTTCCTCTAAATTCAACCTTCCCAATTGCTAACCCATTAGCGTAATTAGTATTTAAGCGTATAACCCAACGGGTAGTAAGACAATTAAAAAAAGATTTTTTTTTCAAATCTCAATTATCTTTGAGGATTTGATGATGTCATTTATAGTTTTAATAGATTTTCAAGATTAGTGAAAACCCCCCACCCCCATCAAAGGTAAGCTGGACTCCTTTCCATTTCCCAATCATCATCAGCATCATCAACCTTTTACAGCTTGTGGCCAGGTCAGTTTACTAAAATACCTCCATCTTCCTCTATCCTTCCACCATTATTCCTCCTTAAATTGCTTCCATTATTCTCCTCTCAGTCGCACACTTTCTCTTATCTGCTACCTCCCATCGCTTTCCCGATAATATATTAAAAAAAACTATTTGATTTGATAAATACAGTGTATAATGTCTTATAACTAACTAAATGGCAAGTACAGCCGACATATCTTTCTTGCATAGACTCGCAGTATCCAAGAGAGTGTCCCGTGGTGTTCCTGAAGACCAACGCCTTGTTTGTCCCACCAAGTGCTCTCATTCACGTAGGATATAGGCTTGTGCAGGAGGCACGGACAATCGTAGGAGACAACTCTCAAGGTTGTGTCTTTGACCTCGAGAACTTGCTGAAATATAACACTGACGAGATTAAAGCTGTTGCTTTAGGTAAGTACTCCCTTGAAACATACACATTTTAGGTCTAGTTATTTAGTTTTAGAATCTGTTTTTCCTAAAAATATATATATATATATCAATGGTTTGTTACCCGCTTCAATGGTCAAACGGTCTAAGGCATCGCTCTCGTGCTCGACTGGCCTGCCGGTGATGAGATCAAGGTTTGAATCCCGGTTGGGTGCATTGAGGATACATTTTTCAAAATGATTTTTCACTCGCCTGCATCCATATTTGGGTACAATCCCTCTAAATTCAACCTTATTCATCTGTAACCCGTTAGCATAATTAGTACATAGGTGTAAAACTTAAATGGGTGGTTAGACGCGGTGCTAAGAAATATATGTATCAGGGGTGTGCGAAGCTTTGACTTGGCTTAGAAAAAAAATTTTGGCTTCGATGATTACGAATCTTCGCCCATAAAAATATTGCCGGTTAAAATACTTTTATGTTCAATTACTGTCATTCCACACTGTTATATACTTAACAAATCAATATTCATACAGAAAAAAATCTGAGGTAATTGAATTGTAAGTTGTAATAACTTTAGTTATTATAATAAAATAAAATATTATAAACACTTGCAATATAACATTTAACAGCTATTTTAGTGCATAAAATTATATAAATAACCACAATATCTTATTTTTTTAAAGCAGAAAACAACTAAAAAAAATTTCAAACTTTTGTTCTAGCAAGACCGTATTGTCTCTTGATCATTCTTGTTGACTTTTCTTTCTCGCCAGGCAAGTTGGAGGCGTTTCCGGATCCTGCCGAGTCTTTGTTCCCTCCCCCTCCTTCCGAGGAGATTACTTCAGTCCAAGAAACAAATACACAGGGTAAAGAAAGGCAGACGACAACACGAGCTCCTAGAGCTGAAGTGTCCTTGGACGCTCTACAAAGGTAGGGGTGTACGAATATTAAAAACTTAAATATTAACTTCCTACACTGAGTATCACCTCTGAGAGAACGACGGGTCTTATGGAGGAAAGCTTTATTTTCGCCCCCCCTCTCTCTCTCTCTCTCTCGGTTAACTGTTGCCAAATCTCCTCGCTTTCAATTTTACCGGAAGGGTGTGTGTCGAGGTGAGAAGAAGCTACTGGCAAACATCGACGGATTGGTGTTGCTAAATTTGTTTGTTTAGGGCAGATTGAGAAAATAAGAGAATGACAGCGCTGTTTCCTTAATATAAATCATACATTTCCCTCAGAGATGATATCCAATGTAACACTTCAAATTTGAAATTAAATTATGAATGGTTAAAAAAACAAATTATTCATAGTTGCTTTTCCACCTTTCATAAGTTCATTTTTTGTATAATAATCTGTTTTACAAACACTTGGGAATTTCGACGCTGCTTGGAGTCTTCCTCAGGAGCTAGTCTCAGCAGAAAGTTGGCTTCAGCTAAACCTCGGCTGTTTCAGAGAGGATGTTAGCTTGGCGCGCAAGTTCCGAGAAAAGAAGAACCTGCCTCGATACAACAATTTCTGTGATAAACGGCGCGAGCTACCGGCGTGGGGCAAGATGCAGGAGATTGTCAGAACCGTGGCGGATAACCAGGTTGTCGTCATAAGTGGAGAAACTGGTTGTGGTAAAAGTACTCAAGTACGTAGTAAGGCTTTGTTGGATTTAATTCATGATACACTGAAATATTTGATTTTCTAGTATCTTAATGCTAAATTAATAGAAAAATGTCAGCCTTGATAAAATAACTGATATAAATTATTGAATTGTGTTATTTTAAATCAAATATCTCAACATAATTTTTTATGAAATAATCAAAATAATTTAGTTTATAATTTTTGTATGGATTAATTTGACGTAATATTGGCTTCACCAATCCAAACATGGGCTTGAAAGAATCGGAACAGAGATGTATCCACCCTGGCTATCTTAGGTAAACATCTCATTTTAGTTGGTCACTAAAGGAAAAATGCTTGAATTCTGTCAGAAAACTTAGAGCAAACAGAATAGAACGAAATCCGCTTCAGTGGTATAATGGTCTAAAGTCGTTATTCTTGCAATAGACCAGACTGCCGATGTCTGGGAGATTTGTGTTTGAATACCCCAGTTGAGTGTATTGTATTGTTG
This sequence comes from Timema genevievae, assembly GCA_902155825.1. Taxonomy (NCBI): domain Eukaryota; kingdom Metazoa; phylum Arthropoda; class Insecta; order Phasmatodea; family Timematidae; genus Timema; species Timema genevievae. The sequence continues at coordinate 85,024 of CABFWO010000437.1, read as the reverse complement.
GTTTTCCTTAAATGGTTTTCGACTCTCTCTCCATGCAAATACAATAGGGGTAGTCGGGCAGAAAATATTTGTATCGGGTGGGCATTACAAAATTACACTCGGGCATGGGCAGATTCGGGTGGGCATTTCATTTTGCAAACAACTTTATGACAGGCCTTTAAAATTTCAAATTATAAGTTTAACAGTCTAATTTAATTTTTTTAAAAATATAGAAACAACTTCGTCACAGGCTTATTAAATTTAAAATTACAAGTTTAAACAATCACGTTTGATTAAACATTTTTTTAAAGGGTTAGTTTATGATCAAGAATTTATAGTTAATACAGTTAATATAGTTAGTATGCACGAAACTTGGAACATACAGAAATCGAAAACGTGTTTACTTGAAGCAAATTGGCCGTTTCCTACTAACTGTTCATTTGATGCGTACTTTTTTTATTTATATCCTAACAAATCTGGCTAATAATAAATTAAAGAAATGTAAATAAAACTAATTTAAATTAAGTTTTCGCAAGCATAGGGCCTAAAAATCTTAATATGGAAATAATGAATTTGTTATGTTGTTGGCATTGACAGAAAATTAAATCGCAGGAATCTTGATTTTGCTCTGTTGTAGGCTTGTAACCTATGAGAAACATTATCGTAGTTTTGTTGAAAGCAAACATAATAATTTACAAATTAATAAAAAAATAATACTTACCTTTGTTTAGTAATAGTTGAATTGAAATAATTCAAATATGAATATCATTTAAAAGGGTGACCTGGCGGTCTAGGGTTAAGGTGTCAGACTTCTGTGCTGAGGGTCCAGGGTTCAATCCTAGGCCTCGGTACAGATTTATCTGATAGCCAAACCCTTCCTTCACCTCTGACAAGATGTGTATTAATCACAACTTGTGAATATGAGGAATTCCAGGCCTACCACCGTGGTTCGGATCCCACATTAAACTGTAGGTCCTCCATTTCATCTCTCAATCACCCTACCATGACACGTTAGCGTAAGTGCGTACAACCCGAACGGGTAGTAAGATGTGGTACTAATAATAAAAATAATATAATTTAAACACTATTTTTTCAAAGTTTGAATAAGAGGTTAGTTCTAACATGGTAATATATACTTACCAAGTTCTTGAGATGCTTGATCGAAATACAGGCATAAAACTACTTGCCTAACATTCCGGAATTTTTAGGTGCCCGATTTATTGCCCGAAATTTCGCGTTCCCGACCACCCCTAAAATACAGGTACCTCCATATTAAACCTTCCTCGTCTCTAACTCTTTAGCGTAATTAGCACATATGCATATAACCAGAACAGGTAGTAAAATGCAAAACTGAAATAAATTAAAGTATTTGGGGCTTTGAGGGGATTCTTTCAGTCTCAGACACCCCCAGCTCAGAAGTCGAGAAGTATCTAATGCCTCTCCCCGTTGATTTCTTTGGACATTCAATCTTTAGGGGAGGGTGGGTCGCCACCTCTTTTCTTGTTATTCCCCATTTTCTTCTCTGTTTTTCCTTTAAACCTTTTTATCTACCCTTCTTCCACCCACCCCATCCTTTTTATAAGTGCTACAACTGTAACAACTTGACCATGAGATGGGTGCCGCTGGTGTACAATGAAACTTACTTGAGTAAGCACTATATCTTTTTATTTTAGCACTGCGTCTTAATGCTCATTCAGGCTATACGCTTATATACTAATTACGCTAATGTGCTAGGGATGAGAAATGTTGAATATAAAGGAAGCGTACACGCATTATTGTGGAGGAAGTGTGGGAAACCATTGAGAAAAAAACAGGCTCGGTACACCCGACCGGTATTTGAACCCCGACTTGCCCATCATTGGCAGTCTCAGTATATTATGAGATTGAGGCTCTTAGGCCATGTTGGCAGTCCACAGAGTCTAGCGGGTCATGATCTAAAAATGTGACTAAGCCCCTTGTGTGGTCCCTCATGGTGCATAGGTCCCCCAGTTCCTACTGGATGATTGGCTGCTTTCATACAACCCACAGAACAGGAGGCACGTAGAGATTGTATGCACTCAGCCGCGCAGACTGTCTGCCATAGGAGTGGCCGAGAGAGTGGCTGACGAAAGGGCGGAGAGGGTCGGTCAGTCGGTGGGCTACCAGGTGAGGACATTTTACAAAATAAAGTAACATTTCTTTGACTTTTCAAATCTGGATCAAACAAAGATTCATGTTTGATTCTAAATTCTGAATCTTAATATATGAAAACATTCTAATTGTATTTGATATTTTAAATCCAAATAGATCTTAGATGGGATCTAATTTGAAAATCTAATCTAGAAGTCAATATTTTCATATTTATATTAAATTTTTACAGAAACTAAAATTATTTTATCACATAAATATAAATAACAATTTAAAAAAAAAATTATATATATATATATAGTGCGAGAAAGTTCGAAAGGGACAAAGTGTGTTACAAAGTGTGGGACAACAATTTATTCTTGATAGAATTCTGAGATCACGATCAACGTAAGGTTCACTTGATGTAAAGAAACACATTTTGTGATCAGAATTGATGATACGTGAAGTAAAAACTCAAGCTAAACACAGAAAATGAATTCTTACTTTTTAAAAACAAATTGTTCACTAAAATGAAGCCAAAGTATTTGGGGTTGATTTGGTTACAAGTACTTGCAATAGAAGTTTCACTGAATGTACAAAATTAAAGTAACAATAGTCTACTGAGTTTTAGAGTTCACGAGACTTAGACAAACTATATCGAAGATGTAATCTTTATACCATAAACAAATGAAGCACTAAATAGAGGTGATGATGTTGCTCGCAACATGATTGGCTTTCTAGAACATGTGATACCCTTGACTAAACATGAAAGTTCTCTTCTGGACAACGCTTATGTTAAGCTAACTGGAATGTGATGATTTCCAATTAAAAGTAGAAGGAGAAGCTTTACATTATGTTACTTGAACATTAAGTTGATCGTGATTCTGGCATAACCTCTGTAGATTGAAGCTTTATTTAAACACAAATATTTTCTGGTTCACTGAGTCAGTTTATCACTTAGCATATACTCTTCTACTTTTATTAAATCCATTATTAATATTTTTGTTTTATTAGCATTATAGAGAAGTGCTCTTGAAGTGTAATGTGTATAGGGCGTACTTTGTACCCATTGTCATATATGCAGTAGAAACATGGACATTGAATGTAAGAGAGACTAGGAGAGTGGAGGACATGGGAATGAAGTTTGTGAGGAGCACGTTAGCTGTCACTAGGAGGAACAGGATTAGGAATGAAGTTATCCGGGAAAGAGTAGGAGTACAGGGAGTACATGAGATAGTAGAGGAAGCAAGAATGAGATGGTATGGGCATGTAATGAGGATGTTGGAGTACATGAGATAGTAGAGGAAGCAAGGCTGTGATGGTATGGTCATGTAATGAGGATGGGAGTTCATGAGATAGTAGAGGAAGCAAGGGTGAGATAGTATGGGCATGGAAAATGAGGGAATACCACAGAGAATGAGGGAGATGAAGTATGTAGGAAAAAGACCGCAAGGGAGACCAAGAAAGACTTGTGAAGAGGATAAAACAAAAAGTGTGCAAGTGAAAGGAGAATAATGAAAGCAATTAAGGAGGAAGAATGGTGGAAGGATATAGAGATATGGAGGCATTTTACTAAACAGACCCGACCACTGCCTGGAAACATTAGATGATGATGATGATGAGGATGTATTATCATTAGGGATAAGATATGTATATATCTACAGGATATTATATTAACCTTCCTGATAAACTCCTCTTTATGAATTGAAACTAATGTCTTTGGGCTTCAACTAACGTTTCAGCTGTATTTACGACAAATCCCAAATGATGTCTGTTGTAATTACAGTCAAAACATCAAAAATTAATATTCCCTCAATGCAGACTTGTCCCTAAAGCATTAATATCTTTTCATACACTGGCCATTAAAGTCTTCAAAATAAATTCTCTTTTTTAGTTGTTAAATTTGCAAAATTTGCTAAGTTGTTAGAGATATTTTCAAACGTTTCTCTTTTTAGATCCGCTTGGAGAGCAAGATTTCGTCAATGACTCGACTGACATTTTGTACGACGGGTATCTTGCTTCGCCGACTGGAGGGGGACCCCCACTTGTCCATGGTGTCGCACATCATTGTGGATGAAGTGCATGAACGCAGTGAAGAAAGGTTAGTGCCTTGTAATATGTAAACATTTGCAAACATATAACTTGACCTTCTAATACATAATAACATTGTGCGAAGCTTTGAAAACTTTGACTTTGCTTCAGGTATTTGTTAGCTTCTACTTTGATTTTAAAGAAAAGTAAGGATTTGACAATTGCAAAGCCTTACCAATAAAAATATTTAAAGCTAAAATTCACTTTAATATTTAGATAACCAAAATCTAAAAGAATAAAAATACATATTGTAATATTAACTTTATTTACTAGTTTTGGATGAAATGTGTTAGTCACGTTTATATGTGTGGTTGGACAGCCGAAATTTTTGGCATCTCAAGAACTTGGTAACTATATAATACCATGTTAGCACTATTTTCTAATTCAAACTTTGAAAAAAAAATAGTGTTCAACTGATACTAAACTACTAAACAAAGGTATTATTTTTTATTAATTCGTAAATTATTATGTTTGCTTTTAGCAAAACTACGATAACGTTTCTTGCAGGTTACAAATCTACAACATAGCAAAATTTAAATTTCCTACAATTTAATTTTATATGTCAATGCCAACAACATAACAACATTTCCGCATTGAGATTTTTAGGCCTTATGCTTGCGAAAACTTAATTTTAATTAGTTTTCTTTGCATTTCTTTAATTTATTATTACTAGATAGATTTGTTAGGAACAGAACTTTGACAAAGCAAAGCAAAATCTGCTCTAGTATTAACTATAAATTCTTGAGCATAAACTAATCATTCTAATTTTTTTAATCAAATGTGACTGTTTTAACTTGTAATTTGAAATTTAATAGACCTGTGACAAAGTTGTTTCTATCTTTTAAAAAAACTAAATTAGACTTAAACTTATAATTTGAAATTTAATAGGCTTGTGACAAAGTTGTTTGCAAAATGAAATGCCTGCCCGAATCTGCCCATGCCTGAGCTTAATTTTGTAATGCCCGCCAGAGCTAGCCTGATACTAATATTTGCTGTCCGACCACCCCTACACGTTTGCAATTTAATATTCTTTAAATGAGATTTAATACCTAAATATATGTAACTATGTAACATTATAGTATTCTTTTCTAATATTAAACATTTAAAAAAAATATTTGAATGCCGATTCGGCTCCAGGGATATTTAATAATATTCAATTCATCTCCACTTTGAATTGAAAAAGTATACTTCGTATATTCATAATATAATATATTGTAGCACTGATAATATCATTGCTATATTTTATGATCTATCAATCTAAGTAGCCTAATGAGGATACTGGTAAGTGGAGGAGGTGACATAATGATAAGTTACATACCCTGTATTCACCACAAGACAGTGCTAGGATAATGAAGTCTCGTAGACTACTGTGGGCAGGATTTGCAGGGCATTAACTGGCAAACCCAGTGGGAAGAGATCGTTGGGAAGTCCTAGACGCAGATGGGAGGATAACATTAGAATGTACCTGAAAGAGATAGGGTGTAATGAGGTGGACTGGATAGAACTATCTCAAGATAGGGATAGGGTGTTATGAGGTGGACTGATTAGAACTAGCTCAAGATAGGGATAGGGTGTTATGAGATGGACTGGATAGAACTATCTCAAGATAGGTATAGGGTGTAATGAGGTGGATTGGATAAAACTTACTCTGAAAGATAAAGATAGATGGTGTACTCTAGTAAGCGCAGCACTGAACTTTCGAGTTCCTAATGTCATAGAGCAAGTATATTACTCTGCTATTTGCATTATTCATATCAATATTCATCCAGTAAAATCTGTTAATTTAAGATCCTAAAGAAGCGCAGTTGTCGTTCAAAACTTGACTATAAATTAAAACCACAATTTCAATGATCATGGGAAATGTTTGTGTTGCTGTCGGTGCATAGTGACTTTTTGTTGCTGATCCTGAAGGACCTTCTACCAGTGCGTCCTGACCTCAAGGTCATCTTAATGAGTGCCACACTCAATGCTGATCTCTTCTCCGAGTACTTCAACAAAGTGCCCACCCTCCATATAGAAGGTAAATACCATCATCTCTGATGAACTCATTCTTGTCAACTGCGTCTTACTACCTGTTCGGGTTATACGCCTATGTATGAATTATACTAATGGTATAGGAATTATGAAGGTTTAATTGATATGAAGTGCACCCGCATTTGCGTGGAAGAAGAGTGGAAAACCATTTAGAAAAACCCACCCTCAGTATACCCAACTGGGATCGAACCGATCTCCTCGTCCTCGGCAGTCTAATCTAACACGAGAGTAGTACATTAGACTACACGGCCGCCAAAGTGGATCAAAAATATTGTTAAAAATTCAAGTCAAAATTTAAGTGTCATATTGCTATGGATAGAAAAATGTACAGCTGAATATTTTATCATTCTTAAATTTAAAATATTTGCCCTTTTTCACATAATTATAACTGTCATAATAGTCGAAGCAAACACACATTTACTGCTTCTCTACCAATGTTTTTTTTTAGGGAAATATATTTTTTTTATCATGAGAACTTTGATTGATTATAGGAATATTAAGAAACAATTGTAATAGTTCTCTTGGTACTTTTTTTCTGGCACTTTCAGGCAAAAAGGGCCAAAAAATTATTTCTCCTACTTAAGGTTATTTAGAATAGAGCACTAGGCTAAATCATGGTTTAAATTAGGGGGGATAGCCAGTACACTTACCTTGGTGATACTGGAGTAGAAATTGTTTAGATAGAACACTAAAAAACACATAAACACATTTTTAAGGAAAAGCTTTCACTGTCACAGACAGCTTCATCAGGTCAAGCAAGAGAGTAGACTGATGCTCTTGGTTGAACTGCAAGGTTGACTCTCCACCGCTGACAGTTTTTCAGTTATGGCTATCCCTCCTAATTTAAACCATTTCTCCTACTTAATAAATATTTGTATGGTTTTTATACCGTTATCATTAAAATTGACCTAATATTACACCCTTACATTTTAACATTTATTTTATAACAATAGAGGTGACCTGGTGGTCTAGGGGTAAGGTGTCGGACCTCTGTGCTGGGGGTCCGGGGTTCAATCCTCGGTCCCGACACAGATTTATCTGATTGCCAAACCCTTCCTTCAACCTCTGACAAGACGTGTATTAATCACAACTTGTGAATGTGAGGAATGCCTGGTCCTCCATTTCATCTCACAATCACCCTACCATTACACATTAGCGTAAGTGCGTATAATCCGAACGGGTAGTAAGACGCGATGATAATAATAATAGTAATAATAATAACAATAATAACAACAACAATAACGATAATAATAACAATAACAACAATAGAAATGGATAAAAAAAGAAAAAGTAAAAATAAACTAATAAGTGTAAATTTAATGAATAAAGCTTTCAACATAAATTTTTAGCACAAATTGAGTAATATTTCGGCATTGTTGCCTTTATCAAACAAAAAGGGAAGGGGGAATAAATACACTCTACACAAACACTGAATTACTCCTTTTGAATTTAAAAAAGAAACTGTTAGAAAAACACTGTACCAATTGTTACTTATACTACATAAGATATCACCTTTGTGCATTGGATTATTCCCACATTTTTTCTCTTGCCCTAGGGAGGGGCTTTCTTCATCACATTTACATTTACCGTATTAGTTTATTTTTCCTTTTTCTCTATTTTAATCACTATCCATTATTATAAAATTATTTATCCATTACCCGCCTCGGTGGCGTAGTTGGCTAACGCGCCAGTCGTGTTGAGCTCGACCGCCGAGGACGGGGAGATCGAGGTTCGAATCTCGGTCGGGTGAACTAGGAGTGGTTTTTCCTAAATGGTTTTCCACTCTATCTCCACGCAAATGCAGGTTCACTTCCTCTAGATACAACCCTCCTAATTCCTAAACCATTAGCATAATTAGTACATAAGCGTATAACCCGAACGGGTAGTAAGACGCGGTGCTAAATATTATATTATTATTATATTTATCCATTGGGCCACCTCATTTTTAAACAAACAAAAGAATATATAAATCTCTATTATTAACGAGCACATGTTTCGCTCGTTTGTCTGCTTAGGCCGGACGTTTCCCGTCACCCAGCTATTCCTGGAAGACATCTTGGAATCCACGGGATATGTTTTGGAAGAGTATTCTAAATATGCTCGACGTTTCACCAAGAAGGACCTGAGTTCTCTGGAGACCATACTCGAACTGGCGGACGTTCAGACTGCGGAGAGCGTCGTCAATCCAAGGACCAACGATGAGGACCTCAACATCGCTCAGATGTGCAACAGATACGGAGGTGAGGCTAGTAGGTTGGTGATGGGGAGAGGGGGGGGGGGAAGGGTTATAGACTCCTGACCTATTGGGAGGTGGACCGTGTCCCCAAAGTTTTGGGCTAAGCTCCTGAGCCTCACCACACAAGCTGGTTAATGAGTTGGGGTAGGAGGATTCGCTCCCTGACCCATTGAGGAGGGGGTAGGCTATGCCCCAAAAAATACCTCCTTATAAGCAAGATGGTCTAACTAGGGGCGAGGAGTGAGGAAGGAAAGGGGGAGAATATACTCCCTCATAAAAAAAAAGTTTTTCTTAACCTGGATGTAAAAAAAAAGTCAAAAAAAGGAAAGGGGGAAGGGGGGGGAAGAATTGTGAATTGTGCTTGGGGACAATTGGTTGACCAGGTGGGACAGGCGTCGGTATGCCTACTGAATGAAGTACAAATAAAAGTAGAAACCAGGGATGAAAGCCTCGAATCCTTAAGGATATTCAATATTTGAGAAAAATTGGATTCGAGATTCATAGAAATAAAGCTTTTTTTAAAAAAACCTTTAGTTAGAATTTGTTTTAGAGCTTTAATACCGATTATTGGTGACTCAGCCCTAAACACAAGTATAGGATAAACTTAACAACCAAACCTAAGACCAGTAATTTAACACTTAACTGAATGTTTACAAGGTATAGATTTCTAATGAATGTTAAAATTCAGTTACTATTTATATTTTCTATTATTTGGTTAAATTTCCTCAAATATGCATAATTCTTTCCAAGATTCGATTTTTAGATTTGTAAAATAGTAGATTCAGACACTTTCTTATAAAAACACACATATTTACCGACTTAGGTTCAAACCAGTTATCACATTGGGGTGCGGTTTTCTATAGTGTACTTTAAAAAAACAATGGAATTGAGACCAAGCAAAGTGTTTGACCCTATTTTACAAATTAAAAAAAACCTATTTAATTACTCCCATTTGTTGTTAAATGAAGAATACAGAAAACTACACTTTGATAAGAGTTCAAGTATAACCATGGGACTTATTTAGTTTTTTAATTTGTGCCGTGTTTGTTATTTTATAGATTACAGCAAACAAACTTGCAAGACTTTGTTCATGATGGATGTAGTCGATGAAACATTCAAAATAAACAACGATCTGATAGAAGATATTCTGGTGTGGATCATAGAAGGGGATCATGAGTTCTCAAGAAAAGGGGCGATATTGGTAATAAGACAGATCCACGAGGGCAATCCGATTGTTTCCATGCCCTTTTTCCCCTACTCATTTGCTTTTTTCTTAGATATTATTATCATTATCATTATTAATATCATTATCATCATCATCATCGGGTTATACGCACTTACGCTAATGTGCAATGGTAGGGTGATTGTGAGATGAAATGGAGGACCTACAGTTTAACGTGGGATCCAAACCACGGTGGACGCCTGGCATTACTCACATTCACAAGTTGTGATTAATACACATCTTGTCAGAGGTGAAGGAAGGGTTTGGAAATCAGATAAATCTGTGCCAGGACCGAGGATTGAACCCCGGAACCGCAGCACAGAAGTCTGACACCTTACCCCTAGACTGTCAGGTCACCCTATTTTCTTGGAAATGTATATGTTTGTATTTTTCCCCTCCAGGTATTTCTACCCGGCCTCGCCGAAATATTGTCTCTCCACGACCATCTCCAGAGCAACAACGTTCTAGGAGCGCAGAACGGCAGTGTGATGTTGGTACCCCTCCACTCGACGCTCACTAGTGAGGAGCAGGCGATGGTGTTCCAGTAAGACAAGTTTTGGTTCTTGAAGTTTCTACCAACATTTTTGCTTTGAATTAAATTTTTCTGCACTGTCCCAAATATAGTACATTGATTTTCTCCTAAAAAAAATTGTCCTTCCTTAAGTGGATCTTAACATTTTTTACTGAAAAAAAAATCCCCGCAGATTCATATAGAGGTCTCTTTTGTAGCGTGCTGGAACTGTATCGGCTGGCCGGTGGGAATCGTTACTCGCTTAAAATAATAATATCAAGGTAAAAAAGAAGAGAGAGAGGATTTTCAGCCTTCATTGTCACTGAACTGGTAATTCAGTTGGTCAGTGTTAGTTGGTGGAAGAATCTGAGCTATGTTATTGATATTAAGAAATCATCCATGGGCCATGGCATATCCGTGAGTTTTTTTTTAACAAGGCTTCCTCGGCGTCTAAAGTAAAGAAGAGAACGAGAAGAAGCTACAATATGAATTTTAAATTAAGAGCAAAACACTAATAACAACAAACAAATAACGTGTCAGCTACTAAAATGGTTGGTGTTTCTAATATTTGAATTTTTGAGAAAAAAATTAATAAATGCATCAAGTGATAAATAAAATGATAGAATATTAGGAAAATGGTAGAGCACAAATAAAAGTAACAACACTGACACATATTTACACACACTGAAATATTGAAGTGTGTGTAAATATGTGTCAGTGTTGTTACTTTTATTTGTGCTCTACCATTTTCCTAATATTCTATCATTTTATTTATCACTAAATGTTTTTGCTCAATGCACTTTTTTCATATATAATAAATGCATCAAGAAAATTGTTCAGAAGGCCTAACTGAACTGTGTCAGGTTTGTTAAGGTTTTAACTCGAGTTATATTTGAGACCTTTTATTGTTCATATAGAACATCTTCAAAATTTTAGGGTCATATTATGTGCGCGGCTATACTGTATTCAGGCCAATACAGTATATTTACATGTTCCTGTTTTTTATGATCTTATTCTTTTTTTTTTCCCCTATTTCTACTTTTTTTGTGTGTTTTGGTTTCCTTTATTAAGAAGTTACATTGCATGTTTCACACTCCCTCCCGATGAGTTCTGATAGAATGAAACCTAGGTCGGGGGATTGGGTGGTAACAGTTAATTTTCTTCATGAGGCGGCCATTACTTTTTTGTCCATTGACATCAGTGTAAAGTGTGAATTGTGTTCTTCTTTTCATTGTATTGGTTCTTATTTCTCTTGATTGTACTTTTTACACAATATATTTAACAATAAAAATTGATAAAAATTAGGAAAAATAAATAGATAAAAGATGAAAAAATGGGGAAAGAATCCAAAGCACAAATGTAACATTTTCTTCCTTTCTTCTGGCTTCTTGAGTAGGAAGTCACAGACACATTTAAACAAAGTTTTTATATTTTGGCATAATTGACTTTATCAAATAAGAGGGGAAAGGGGGATGAAAATAATTATGTAAAACACCATTTTGAGTTTTTCCAACCTCCAAAATGGAGTGGGTTAGTGTTTAAAATAGTTATTTTCTTCCCTTTTTTCCTCTTATTTAACAGAGGCAATTTTTCTGAAATATAAAAACTTTGTGTTTCAATGTGTGTGTGTGACTTTTTCTACACACTATATTTACAAAATATAAATTCTCAATTTTTAGACAACTCCTATTCTGTTGTTTGATTATTTTTTGTTAAATTCTGTCTACTAGTAAACCGAAGTCTGGTGTTCGCAAGATTGTCCTCTCCACAAACATAGCGGAAACTTCGATAACAATCGATGATTGTGTGTTTGTCATCGACACTGGAAGAATGAAGGAAAAGAGGTATTTTTTGTTTGTTTGTTTATAGTTACTAACTAATAGGGGTATGTGTGAAGGTTTTAAAACTTAGATGGGGTTCAAAAAAAATATCAGCTTTGACTTCTTTGTGGAAAAAAAAAAGTCTTGCTTCTACAATTATGAATCTTCATCAATAAAAATATTGATTGTTAAAATATTCCCAACTACAATTCTGAGTTTGTTCACATTGAGTGTTAGATTAATGGTCTGGGATCTGGATGTTAAGTTCTCCCTACAATTGTTTTGATCAAAACCACAAAAATAAACATCATATTAACTCTAAAGAATAGCCAAAATTAAAAACTCGAAAAATATCTTTTTTTTATATTCTTAAATCTTAAACTATTTTGAATCTTAGGAGAGTAGAAGAAATGAGAAAAGGGCAGTATTTTTGCAGTTTTCACAGCAAAAAAAAATATTTTTCAACAACATAAATCAAATAATTCTCCAGTAGAAACAGTGTTTAGCTCTCCACACATGGTAATACCAACGGTTACCCGCCTCGGTGGCGTAGTTGGCTAACGCGCTAGTCGTGTTGAGCTCGACCGCCGAGGACAGGTAGATCGAGGTTCGAATCTCGGTCGGGTGAACTGGGGGTGGTTTTTCCTAAATGGTTTTCCACTCTCCCTCCACGCAAATGCGGTCTCCCAATTCCTAATCCATTAGAGTAATTAGTACTTAAGCGTATAACCCGAACGGGTAGTAAGACGCGGTGCTAAATATTATATAAATATAATACCAACGGTTATTGAATATCTGTTATGAGCATATTAGCGTTCAATAGAAAACTTTTTAAATTAAAAGAAAAAATTATCAGCATATTCCAGGACACCCTCAACAGAAATTAGAAACTTTGTACTGGAGAAATATTTTATTTATTTTGCATAACAAATTTTTGTTGCTATAAAAACTGCAAAAAATACTGCCCCTAACTTGCAATACCTACCATTTCACCTTAAGTATTGAAGGGATTTAAAGGGCCAATCCCTAAAACAAATAATTTAAGAGGTGTATCTGTCACTCTTGCAAACTAGTGACGTACGTGTGAACTCGCAGGTTTGACTCAAACAAGAACATGGAAAGCCTGGAGTCTGTGTGGGTGTCCCGGGCGAACGCTCAACAAAGGAAAGGTCGTGCGGGGCGTGTGATGCCAGGGGTGTGCATCCACCTGTACACCAGTCATCGTTACTACAGCAGAATCCTGGCGCAGCCGATTCCAGAGTTGCACAGGGTCCCGCTGGAGCAGTTGTTGCTTCGTATCAAGACTCTGCCCCGTTTCGCGAACAAAGACGTCCATGATGTGTTGGGTGAGTGCTCACATTACTTCTAGTCATCTTCTCCATGGACTGTTTCCTGCCTCTGACAAGGTCACTACAGTGAAAAGCCTCTATCTCCCTCTCTCTATTCTTCCACCATTCTTTCTCCCTTCTTCTCTCACTCGCACACTTGTTGTCATCTTATTCCCTCATCTATACTTTTGGTATATAGATCATATTATAGTTTTAAAATAGATTTATTTAATTATCATATTTGACGTCAAGATTATTGACGACCAAACCTAAGAGAGGGATGTGGTTTTTAACCCTGGCATACTATTGTCATTGTTTATTGCTATATTGCTGTCAATATGTAAATCTGGCAAGATAGCAGATAAAACCTTGCATAAGCTTTTTATTTAATCTGATTTTTTTTCCTCCCATTAAGCCATTGCTTAATTAGTACATAAGTTTATAGCCTGAACAGGTAGTAAGAAGTGGTGTTAAAAAAAAGCTGTTAATAACTTTGCTTCACAGGTGGAACTATCGAACCCCCATCTGACGAAAACATCGACTCGGCTTTGGTACGGCTACAACTAGTCGGTGCTTTAAATGTTGAAAAAGAGTTGACTCCTCTTGGGCGTCATTTAGCATCGTTGCCTGTAGATGTCAGGTTGGTCTCTCTTCATGTACTTTTAGTATTTCCCTGTCATTACTGTTTTGTAATTTTATTAGAATGGATTGTCTGTGACAAGGAGGTCAGATATTGAATCATGGTCTTGTACCACTGAGGGTAGTTTTCCCTAAATGGTTATCTCATTCTAGCTCCATGCATATGTGGCTACATTTCATCCAAATTTTACCTTTCTTATATAGAGAGTAAAACAGGGTGCATTAAATAAATCAAAAGGCGGGTTTTTAATATCTTTAATGAGAAGGATATTTTTTTTATTTTACACACCCTCCTGATGAGTTTCGATAGAATGAAACCTAGGTCGGGGGGATTGGACGATAACAATCACTTTACTTCAAGAGGCAGCCATTACCACTTTGTCCAGTGACAGCAATGTAAACTGTGAACTGTGTTCTTCTCATTGTAAAAGCCATATTTTGTTAATTCCCTTTATTTATTCCCATCCATCTTTCCTGTTTTAAAAAGAATAAATCAAAACTTTGTCATCAAATGGCAGATCATACAACCTTCTGACATATGAAGGAGGGAATATAAGATAAACATTATATAACAATATACCTCGAAAGGCGAAAAATTGTTTTCTTTAAAGAGAAAGAACGTAATAAGATTACATTAATCATGTCTTTGCATTGACCTGGTATTGATGTTTATGACAAGAGTGTTTTCGTACTCTTGGTTTTGTACCGCTTTCCTTGATCAAATTAAACTAATGATCTGAGAATTGGGTGCCAACTTCAAAACACCATGACTCAAGTGAGATTCAAAGGGGTCGTCCATGAACCACCTACCGCTTTGAGGAGAAAGGAGGGGGAGCTCTATTGTCTACATGCTGTTATATGGGGGGAGGGTGGGGTACATCAAAGTGTTACGTAACGCAGATCTTATACTCAAATTCTAATGTTATAAATAATAATACTCTCTTAAATCATTTATAATCAGGATTTAAAATGGATTTCAAGAAGTATTAAATCTGAATCCCTCTTTTAGTATCACAAAACTTTCCTATGAAATAATGACATTCACTCTTGGTGGGATAAGTTAAGTAACACAGGTTGGGGGAGGGGGGTCTAGGCTAAATGTCTACGTCTACAATGGCCCCATGACTTCTTTGGTGCTGACTGACAGTTCACAGCTGACTTCTGACAGTCAACAGTTAGGTATATACCTAAATTTTGATTGTCAGAAGTGAGAACTGCTAAACACATGTTTTTTGCAGATCATATAGTTTGGTGTATGGATACATAATTTGGTTTGGTAACTTTTCAAAGCCATCAGCTGTCAGTCAACACCAAAGAAGCCTTGGGGCTACTGTACATAGTGTTAAATGGGGGAAGGGGTGGCTAAAAAGGTAAGAAAAAACCTTACGTGGTTTATGGACGACCTCAAACGAGTATAACTTAATAGTCAATGGATGCTATCAGTTATATGTAAATTAAAATGGACAGCAAGAAGCTAGAAATATAAAACAGTAAGTAGGTACAATAGAGTCTCGGAAACTCGATATTCCGTGTAACTCGACAGGCGCATGTGCACACAGTTGTTGGCCCGAGTCATCACAATCCAAGGTCATTCAACTGTGTAACTTCTCAGTTTGTTTGTGTAACTAAAGTGGAACAGTTGTGCTGTGGTGTTTTTACAAATGCTGTGTTTGTTAGTTTTCCAATTCAGTGTTATTTGAGTCAATACATTATAATATGTACAGTGCTGTACTGCATTTCTGTATATTACATGTATGTATACACACCATTTTATTAACATGTAATATATTGTACTGTGCGTATATTACTGATTGTACCGTACAGTACTACAGTCCAGTACAACTGTACCTATAATATTCGATACTGCACTGTGATTCATCCTTGTTTGGTAAACATGACATAGTAAACATGCATCTTATCCAAGTTCATTCGTAAAACTCGACATTTCAATAACTCAACACCATCTCCACCATCTCAGTCCACATCAGGTCGAGTTTCTGAGACTCTACTATATTTAAAAACTGTTTCATTGTGGATAAAAGAAATAGAATATCAGAATATGAGTTAGGCCTATTTACACTTACATAATATGTACTTCATGTTTTCTGTAGGTTATTTTGGGGAAGCTATGTTTAGCTTGGTATGTTGTGTAAATATTAGGCCTAGTCAAAATAAGCACCAATCTAACTAAAAATTCAACTAAATAGTTCATTTTCTGTCGATTTGCAGTACATGAAAGTTTACCTAAATTAACCTACTAGCTGTTATATCTACTCTACCCCAATCACCATTTTCGTTTACAAAAACAACTCTAAGGTGGTTTTCTTGCTCTATCCTGGTCAGAACCACTTGGTCTAAACACTCAATACCAAGACGTAACAAAGTCACTCGTGAAAACTCGCTTATTATGACTTGTTTAATATTTCCAGGCTTGGTAAACTCATGTTGTTTGGAGCAATCTTCTGCTGTGTGGACTCTGCCTTAACTATCGCAGCGTGTCTCAGTCATCGCTCTCCCTTTGTGTCCCCAATCGGCCATCGAGATTTGGCTGACGCCAAGAAAAAGCAGATGGCGGTCAGCAACAGTGATCATCTCACCATGTTGGAAGCTTACAAGGTTGTTTGCGTTGCTATTCGGTTCTATGCAAGTATATTTGTATAGCAATAAATTTAGTTGTTAGATATATTGTTCCACATGTATTCAATATCAGGGTTGTGTGAAACAAAGCTTGAAACAAGCAAAGCAAAGTCGAAGATAAGGTTTTTTTTTGTTGCTATCAAATAAAACAACTTTTAATTTTTAATTTAAAGTCAAGAGAGAAGTTTAGGGGGGGGAATCACACTTTTTTTTAAAGCTATGTTTACATTATCATTGTCGTTTAATCACTAGTTAATATCATAATACTGTTAAGAAGCTGTCCTAAAAATAATATGTTGAAATATGTAATATTTAGTAAAAGTACCTCCTGATAAGTTCCGATAAAATGAACCCTAGGTCAGGGGATAAGGCGGTAACGATCGATTTTCTTCAAGAATCATCCATTACTAGAGGTGTGCAAAGTCCAATTTTTTTTGGTTCGAAACGAACTCGAGTCGAATATGGAAAATATTCTCGTAGCCGAATTGGAGTTTTAATATTTTTCAATTTAATTTTGAGTAAAAATATTATGTTGATATTGAGTATATTTATTTAACATCAAACTAAATATTAAATTTATTTGTTCTTAAAACTAATATTTGTAGCTTATTACCAACATATAAATGTGATATTCACTTTACCTTTGTAGTAAAAACACTTTTTTATGTGTACAGCCTGAGTGAGAAGTAAAAAAAAACATGCATTTGCTTTGTTATCATAGGTTTTGCCTTGCCTGGTGTTTCGCTAACCTTTCATACACAAGATAGTGTTAACAAAACACAAGAATTAACGGACGTTCGAGAACAAGAACAACGAAATAGAAAAATACGGGCGGGCGCTTTTATCAGTTTTAAAAAGTCCAGTGTTGCAAAATTTTATTTTTTCTGTTAAACAAATCAACACGGAAACTTTTGATTTTATAAATCCATTTAAATCTTGTCATGTGAATTACTGACAAAAATATGGTTCTGACTTTGAAAGTGCATGCGCCTATATAATAAATCTTGAAAATAATACGACCTTGATGATAATAATTTCACTCATAAATTAATTCTTCATGTAATATGTATAAAATAGCTAATTTTTTGTAAATTTAGTTTTATTTAATTTTCAGTAAAATATCTAAGATTTTATCTAAATTAACAGCAATTTTTGGTTTTAAGTATTCACTATTTGCGTACGTTTTTTAAAAATAATTCAAAGAATGTCATGTTCCTCCCACATGCGTTCAACTATCTATCAAGTCTGCTGCTAGCATACACATTAACAGGAATTTGAATTGAATATACTGATTCTTGTAGTAAACAACTGAAATGCATGTGTGAATTTTAAAATATTTAAAAAATATATAAATATCAAGAAATACTTCAAAAGTTTAACTAAACACACTGAAAATAAAAAAAAACTTTTATTATTTATTTTAATTTACACTTTCAAGAGGAATAAACTCATCTTCAATTGGTACCAATCAATGTTTGTGATCAAGATGGTTGAAGATTTAATGTTATGGCCATCTTGAAATCCAAAATGTTAAAGAAATTTTCCTGGTTCCATCAATAAAATAAAGCATTCTTGTTCTAAAACTCAAAACGATAAAAATATATACTCTTTCTTGAGGTAATTTCAGTTCACTTTTATTTTATGTAAAATATAAGTGTAATATAATCACCTGACTTTGAATAGCAGACGAAGCTTTGGATAGCTTACGAAGCCAAACATGCGTTCAAATCGAATACAAAGTACACCAAGATTTGATTCAGTTTCGAATTTTTCGAAGCTTCGCATACCCCTGACCATTACCTCTCTGTCCAGTTACAGCAGTGTAAAGTTTGAACTTTGTTCTTATTTTCATTGTAAAAGCCATATTGTGTTTTGTTCCTTTTTTATGTTTCTCTCAACCTTTCCTGTACCTTCATCAAAACATAATACAGATTAATGATTTTATATATATAATGCGAATCATTTGTTTTCCTCAGCGATGGCGTGCCGAGCGAGTCAGGAGTAGGTATGCTGGGAAAAACTACGCCCAGGTCAACTTCCTCTCGGACAAAACATTGGTGGCCATGGCCGACATAAAGCATCAGTTCCTCGAACTTCTAGCGAGCATCGGGTTCATACATCTGACTCACAGGTCTCGCAGGAGTGGCGAGGATAAAGTGTGTCAGATGGTTGCGGAAGAGGTTCGTAGCGTGTTCCATTGTGATGTCATGAAGAAAAAAGCATTTTATTGGATAAATAAAATATATCGACATGGGGGAATTAAATCAAAGATTAAACATATCTAGAAATAAGTTCACATACACTTACACAATTATGAGAACAATTAAAGCAATTGAGAATTGAAATTGACTCTCCCAATATGAAAAAAAGACAACTTTTTTTTAAAAGTTGTTATTTTAATGTATTTCTTTATATTCAACAAAAATAAAAATTACTTATATCAGTGGTCACATTGATTGCCATTGATTGGGAGCTCAGGGTTCGAATCTCGGTCGTGAGTACTGAGGTGGCGTTTGCTAAATGGTTTCTCACTACCTAAACACAAATATGAGTACATTTATTTTGAAACTCTACCTTTCTTATCTCTATTCCATTTGTGTAGGAATGTATAATTAATTACCCAAATAGGTACTAAGACAGGGAAAAAAAAGGTTTTTTTGAAATATCTTTTTTGTGTCATTCTATAATTCCTTCCATTCCATTCTCATGAGTTATTTGTTGCAGCTAAACAACAACAATAGCAACAACCGTATCTTGGCCGCCATCTTGTGTGCTGCGCTCTACCCAAATGTTGTAAAGGTGCTCACACCAGAGAGGTTCTTCGCTGCCTCGGTGGGAGGCGCGGTCCCCAGGGAACACAGATCGGACGAGATGAAATTCAAGACCAAGCTGGATGGATATGTAAATTATTATTACTTATGTTTATTGGTTTTACTGTAGGGTTAAGATCTTGAGCCTCTGTTCAGTCCATCTTCCGCCATCCTTCCACCATTCTTCTTTCTTTAATCTCTTCCATTCCTCTCCTCTCACTTGCACACTTATATGATCCTCCCATATCTTTCTTGACATTATTATTATTATTTTATTATATCATCATTATTAATATTTTTATTAGTTATTCTTATTCTTATTCTTATTTTTATTTTTATTATATTTATTATTATCATCACCATCATCACTATCATCATTATTATCATAATCAAAACAGTACTTTACACACCCCTTCTGAGTTAATTTAACAACATATTTGTGGTGAAAGAATGGAAAATACAGCCTCTGTATACCCAGTTGAGATTCAAACTCAATCCTCGTCACTAATAACCGAACCAGACAATGTTGACGCCTTAGCCTGCCTTCACCCTGATTCAGGTAACTAAAGCTTAGTACCCATTGGACGACAATCGCCAGATACTCAGCAACGTCACCCGCACAAACACCAACTTGTCTCCAGACACAAGTCTCCACCGATGTTGGGCCTCCAGATCGAGCAAACACATTTCATCACTCCCCGTTCCTTTCGCGATGGATCCGCACATTGCTGCGAATTTTATGATAGTTAAATGTCGCCAAAAGTGAAAAAGACGTTGGTGAAAAAGAGATTTTTTAAGACTGGGTGAGAATTATGATAACTGTTGTCAGAGCTATTGTTGAATGATGGGTGCTCATTTACAAATCTGTAGTAACCACAACCACAGTAAAATCACCACCACAACACTACTAAGATACTACTACTACTACTACTACTACTACCACTACCGCTATCACTACCGCTACCACTACCACTACCACTACCACTACCACTACCACTACC
>CABFWO010000437.1:0-58549 GCA_902155825.1 Timema genevievae | reverse complement strand
CCCCCCCCCAAAAAGGCGTAAAAGGAAATTGACAAAAAGTATCCTAAAAAAAAAATATCAACAATACTTGTTTTATATTTTGATTAAGACAAATCTAAGGATTTGGAATGGGATCAAACTATCTAAAAAAATTCAAAATACCACATGGAATTTATTTATTTACTTATATATATAACAAAATTAAATCTTAAGATTAGCAATGAAAATAAAAACAAAAATTCCCCTCTTTATCAGAAAATTGCACATTACCAAAGTGTAGTTTGAAAAATTCTATTTGAATACAGTATGTGTTATACAAGTTATATTTTATAGCTTTCCAGAACAAAACTTTGACTATAATTTTCAAAAAAAATAAACAAGAATTTGTTTATACATTTATCACTTACACATACAATTAATTTACAAAAGGTATGAAAAATAAGAAAGGTTAACAAACCTGGAGTATAAAATTATGATTGTCAATATAAAAACTGACGAGTATTGTGAACAAAAAAGTTAATTTTTGTTTTTGCGTGATCAGTATAATTTTGTTCCTTGAAATATTGTATCTAAGCTGTATCGCGTATTTCATCTTAAATAACTGTAGAAAGTTTGAGGAGATTGAACAAAATATTATGCAAAGTGTATTCATTTTCATATGCTCGCACATAAAACTAGGGATTTTATAACTTTATTACTCCTACACAGTAGCTCTTGTCAGTAGCGTGTCTGCCTAGTGAGCCAAAGGTCCGGGTTCAATCACCAGTATGAACGAAAACTTAATCATAAGTGAAATGTGGATTTCAGCTTTCACAGTGAAGAATTAACAGATTCAAGTTAGAAGTCATGTGCAGATGTAATCAGTTGGTTCAGAAAGTGCATGCTTTAAAAAAAACACCATTTTTGAAATTAGAGATGTCACGATACCCGTTTTAAAAAAATTCCAATTAAGTTTATATTCGACTTCGATTCTTAAAACATTTCCTATTTCATTATTATTACAAGTTTCCAACCTAATATAAAAACAAATTTATTTAACTTCATAGAATAGCAAAAATATCCATCTTAACAAGTATTTATTTTTACCTACTAAAGAGCCTCACTAAATCAAAACAATTATAAATAATTGAAAAAAGTTATAACTAATAATGTCAAAATCAATAACGGCAAATAAACTTTTTTTTTACATCCATTACTGTTTCCAGTCTGTGGTCAGTTTTTTATTCAAGCCATATATTTTCCACTACCGGCTTGCTAGTTCTGTTGTAGCTTCATATGACTTATAATCTAACTTAAGACTAAGACAGGCACAGCATTCAGTCTCCCGGCCGTTAAGTCATCACTGTGAAAGGGTAAACCCACAATTCACCATTGATACATTTTTCAGCCATGTCGGGAATGGAACCCGGGACCATTGGCTCAGTAGACAGGCGCGCTACCGACTGAGCTAAGGAGTTGGATAAATAAATAAACTAATATAAGAGAATCAATTACTACTCATTCTGAATTTTGACATTTTTCTTAGTTGACTACTTTCATTGAGAGCTAACAATCGAAGTATCGATAATTAATCACTACATTAAGATTGATTCTTTCGATACCAGTAAGAATCTACAGTATCGAGATATCGAAGAATTGAGTCCGACATCCCTAGTTGAAATATATTCAAACGTCAACTAAAAAAAGCAAACAAGATGTTCTCTTAAATTTATAATCTTAAGGTTTACTTAGCCTCATTTTTGGCATTGCGGGTCTCAAGAGCTACTGTATCAATCTGCAGATCTCAAGAGCTACTGTATCAATCTGCAGATCTCAAGAGCTACTGTATCAATCTGCGGATCTCAAGAGCTACTGTATCAATCTGCGGATCACAAGAGCTACTGTATCAATCTGCGGATCACAAGAGCTACTGTATCAATCTGCGGATCACAAGAGCTACTGTATCGATCTGCGGATCACAAGAGCTACTGTATCGATCTGCGGATCTCAAGAGCTACTGTATCGATCTGCGGGTCTCAAGAGCTACTGTATCGATCTGCGGGTCTCAAGAGCTACTGTATCGATCTGCGGGTCTCAAGAGCTACTGTATCGATCTGCAGATCTCAAGAGCTACTGTATCGATCTGCAGATCTCAAGAGCTACTGTATCAATCTGCAGATCTCAAGAGCTACTGTATCAATCTGCAGATCTCAAGAGCTACTTTATCAATCCATGGGTCTCAAGAGCTATTGTTATCAATCGCCATCAAATTTTAAGAGGATGTAGGGCTACATGTGAAGATGGCTTTTGACCAAAAATGTGCCCAGACACCAGAAACAAAAACATAATTAAAAAACTACCACTAGTAAAAAGCATTAAACATCTCAATTTTTGGGTAGTGTTATGCAAAATGATGCTTTCAAGTCTCTCTCTCTCTTTCTCTCTCTCTCTCACACACACACACACACACACACACACACACACACACACACACACACACACTTGGTATAATATCCAGTGACTTTGAAACTCCTTTAAGATATTAATTGCTTAATACTCCCTCCACCTTCCAAAATTGAGCTACCCGCTTCGGTGACTGCATGGTTTAATGCGGTACTCTCGTGTTGAACTAGACTGCCAAAGACTGGAAGATCAGTTTTCGATCATGGTTGAACGCAGTGAGGGTAATTTTCCCTAAACAGTTTTCCACTCTCCCACCATGCATACGTAGGTGCACTTGCTCTAAACTAAACCCCTAACAGATTAGTGTAATCATTACATAGGCGTATAACCCAAAAGGTTAGTAAGACTGTTCTAGTTTCAGTGATAATATGTACATGGAAGTCAAAAAATAAAAACATATTTCACACTTTACATTACTGCCATTGTAAAAGCCATATTGTGTTCGTTTATATAGGTTTCTATCCACCTTTCCTGTAACATCTTAAACACACAACACAATTATCTCATGAAGTTAAAAGAGGTTTTATTTATAGAGATATATTATATATATTCTCATCCAATGTCCATTTCCTGAGTTTGTCCTCTATATTATTCCTTTTACATGTTCCTATTACAAATTTCTCCCTTTTGTGTTTTTTTTTTGTTTCCTTTTTTTTAGTAAGTTGCGTTGTGTATTTTACACTCCCTCCTGACGAGTTCCGATAGAATGAGACCTAGGTCGGGGGGATTGGGCAGTTACTATCGATTTTCTTCCAGAAGCAGCTATTACCTCCTTTTGTACAATGGCAGCAATGTAAAATAATGATTTAAATGTAGGCAAGAATTTTATATACAACTTTTAACCATTGGAAAATTTTCTCTCAGCCTCAAGATTACGATAAAATGATCTTTCACTCACCTATGAACAATATTACTAAAATTACATAATTATAATAGACAATTAGAATCATATTCAAATATATAAAATTAAGACAGAAATATTGTGTTATTGACAACAATTTTGGGGCCACTTTATTTTATTTTTTTGTCTACTTCGTTGAATGCATTCAGTTAACATCAATACACAAATATGTAAAGTGACAGTTTTATTCTACATGGATTTTCAAACAATCTTATATTTAGAAATGAAAAAAATATATATATCTCAAGTTTTACAAGCATAAAACTTAAGATTAAGTTTGTATTTATATTTATTTATGTTATAATAAGACATTTTTACAATGGAGTTTAGTTGTGATTAAAGAAAAAAAAAGAAGTTAATTCTCTAACAAAACATTATTACATATGTGTTTTTTTTATATGTTGTTTGGAACAGTGCATGAATTTAATTGTAGTTCAGAGTAGGTGTTATAACCAACATTCATACCCGAATTATGTTGGAAAGTAACAACTGATGAAAAAAAATTATTTTAATCTATTTTATAGAGGGTGAGTCTTTGGGGTAGTTTTATATCAAACGTCATGCCAACATATGTTTGATCACCAAACTTTTTAAGACACAAATATTTGACAGTCCTAACTGGAAAAAAAAAAAAAGTATTATAAGGACTAACTAGCGAATAGCTTAGAAAAAAAAAACTACAATAATGTAATGTAACCTTCATTTACCCTGTAAGGTAGCAAGCTTGCCTCGCATTATTCCACTATGTCATCTTACAGATAGGGTCATAGTGTAATCTGTCAAGGTAAGACCTTTCAGAGTAAATTGAGTGTACATGATTGGGAAGCGAGACAACCTGAAAAAGAGTGTGTGGTCACAAAATCTCAGAAATAAAATTCCCTAAAATTCCCATGACCACAAACCCCAAATTGAGATTTATAAGAAAGTTTTAACAGAATTAAAAAAAAACACCTCAATTTGCTATAGTTATTTTTAGAAATAAACTAAAAAAATAAATGTGTAGGCTTCAAATGCAACTAAGACATTTATCTTTAATCAACACCTAATTAAGCAAAATGCTCTGTTTTCCATATTTTCCCTGACTGTAACCACCCTGAAAGAATAGCTAGATTAAGTTTGTTTTTTAAGTTTCTATTTATTTAATCTACAGCTACTACAACAGAAAACTGCCAGTAAGAAAGGCTCCAATTAAATCTGTTCATAAAAAAAATTACAACAAAAACATTTTTAATCTAGCATTCTATTTTTTTTATTGGTAATGAAAACACCAAGTAATAAAAGTTTAAAAATAATATGAAACTATAAAGAAAGTTTATTAATAACAATGTAATGATTTAATTTAATAATATTTATAACATAACTTGTTTGATACATGTGGCAGAGAGAATAAAAGTTGACACTAAAATTAAGTAGGTATAAGTCCCTAATCTAACTTTCATTTCAGGTTGGCTTTCTTCTGTATCATGTACATTACATTTTTTTTACAGCATTTTAACAGGGTTTTTCTTAAAAAAAAGAAAGTATAGAATATTATTAGATTATTGTTGGTGGACAATAATTAAATAATAGGTCCTTTCAGCTTCGTACACAATGAAGTACTGTTATTTGTTATGTTTAGTCCTAAGAACTGTTTGGTTACGGATCATTGATGCATTGGAGATTATGTCTGGTAATGAATACATGCACATGTTATGTGAAGTGCCAAAATGTGTTTAACATTTAACAATAATAATTATTGAAAGCAAAAAAATATCTGAATGTCTTTTATTCTCTTTCAATGCATCTATTTCCAGTTTGGGATTTACACGTGTTTACACTAACGAGTTAGGAAAATGTACCCACATTTGCATGTAGGGAGAGTGGGAAACCATTTAGGTGAAAAAAACTCCTTTGTACATCTGGATGGGATTTGAACCTCGATCTCCATGTCAAGGGTAGTCCAGTCTATGGCTAAAGTGCTTAGACCTTGTGACCAGCAAAGCATGTGTTTTTTTGATTATTTTTAAGTAGTTAGGGACCTTTATTTACCCATGTCTCTTAAACAACTGGATTCTGACTTATGTTGACATGACATGACTTGTTATTTATTAACACAGGAATGAGCTCAAAGTCTTTACATAAACTACTGACTTGACATGTAATGTTTATTTTATCAAAATTTAGAACAATTCAATGCTCAAGATAAAAATTTGCTAAGGAAAGTTGTGAAAATACATAACAAAAATTATTGTAACATTCTTCATACATATACTTGAAAAAAAAAATGAATAAAACAGAAACCAACAAATTATTCGGTCAAATATATTTCTTCAGGTCACACACATCAAAGACGTGTGTTTCTTGTTGATACATTTAAAAAAAATAATGTAATATGAATTTACATATCAAACCCTTTTTTGATAATCGTATTTGGGTATGGAATATATTACAAGTGTAAAAGTTTCTGTCAACTATTTTTGGCACATTAAATATACCATCAGGCTTTAAGCAAAAATTGGTAAGCTCAATTTTTGTTATTAAGAACATGTTAAAAATATTATTTTCATTACTTTGTGTATCTTCTGTTGAGCAAGTTAGTCGCTATATGTGGTGAGGATGTTGGAAATGAGAATGCAAACCTTTTATTTTTTGTTTTAAGATTTATAGTTAACCACCGCCATTGTGGTCTAGTGATCGGAATTCCTGGCCACACATCCAGAGGTTCCGGGTTCGATACCTGGCACTTGCAGAATTTTCCTGTGAATCTGTGGATCCAGAAAGAGAAACTCAGCCTCATGAGGCAAAATGAGGAGCTACTTGAACAAATAAGTAGCGGTTCCGGTCTAGAAAACCGAGATTAAGGGCCGGGCCATAGGGTTTGTTGTGCTGACCACCTGACACCCTCTATCCACAAATGTTGGCATCCCTAATAGCGGTGGCGGCTCTGTCGTTATAGCTTACACGCAGGATTCATTCTAAAATGAGAGTTACACCTTAAACCATGCGATCACCGAAGTGGGTTTTTAAGAAAATTTAAATAGTGGTTATGAAAAAGATTGACATAAATAAATAAAAAATTCCAATATGTTTATATATTTTAAGAAACCAAAGAAACATCACATAACATATAAAAAAAGGTTTGTTATATTATTTCTAAACATATTTCGACTAAACACCGGTTTAACCTTTTGGCACCCGCAGGTCTAAATGTCTAAAGGTCTAAATGATAGAGAGATAAATGTTCAAATCCCAATCTGGGTATACTGAGAAAGGTTTTACCACAATGGATTATCTCTCTCTCCACAACAAATGTGAGCACAATTCCTCTAAAATTTGCATCTTCCTCATCCGTAAAACATTAGTTGTACACAAAGAAGGTGGGATTACATTCTCTTTGTCATATTTTTAGGGGAAAAAAATAATAATTTTTTAATCAATAATACACACAAAAAGATTAGCTGGTTTCCAATAATAACAAAATAGATATTGCAAGAGAATTGTATTTACTTTTAAAATTAAATCAAAACTTGTCTAAATTACACCAAAACATAGGACCACAGCGGTGTTGAAGACATTTAAACATGCAATTATATATATATTTTGGTGAACAATAATTAATATGTATAAAATGAAAACCATCCCATCCTAAACAAACTTAACCTTTCAAGTATGGTATCTAAAAATCAACCCTCCCTGCCCCCCCTCGAAATTTTATGAACAAAATATATATGGCTTTATGGTTCAAACACTATCAAAATTAGGGTGTTGTGTTAGAATTTTTTCTAGCCTCCGGCATTTAATAAATGGGCCCACCAAATCCCCCTCCCCTAAAAATTGGCTGGCTACGGCCTTGACTGTTATGTATTAAAATATTTTTGGTGTTAGGCTATGACAATTACATTCATTTAAATAGTTTTTATTAGCACCGTGTATTACTACCGGTTCAGGTTATACGCTTATGTACTAATTACGCTGATTAGTTAGGGCTGAGGAAGGTTTGATTTATAGGAAGTGTAACCGCATTTGTGTGGACAGAGCTTGTAAAACAATCGAGGAAAAACCACCCTTAGTACATCAGGCTGAGATTAGAGCCCAGATCTTCCTGTCATGGGCAGTCTAGTCTTAACACAAGAGTGTCACCTTAGACCATGTGGCCACCAAAGCAGGTAATATTTATGTTATTATATAATTTAGATGGGTTTTGCATTAATTTTAATGTCGTACAGAATTTTCCAACAATATTAATGGAAACTAGATATTCTTTTGTGTATTTATGATCAACAATAATGTATTTACTTAAATCTGACGAAGAAAAAGTGTCAAGATGCTCGCCAACTTTGTGTACTATTCCCGAGTGGTTTACCAATTTTTGCCACTAACCATATGATGGTATGCAAGTCATAATATATTGGTAACTTCAAAAATATTCAATTCAATAAACATTAAAGGCAGGTTTTATAAAAAGAAATCTGAAATCGACGGAAGCAACACAATTTTTGACAACAGACTTATACAACATACACAATATATTTCCAGACTTATAGAAAAAAAAAATAATTAAAGAGGGGAATTAAGATCACCACTAGTAAAAACAAAAAGTCAGGTAAACTTGTTCTTACATATATATTTTTTTAGCAAAAAAAGTTTATAGTAAACGATCACGTTTACAGGAACAAAATAAGCTTGTTATGCATGTTGATTGTGCTTTGGAGGGGGGGTAAGAGGTGTCCACCTCAAAAAAATCTCAGTCTTATATCGCATTTATTGTTTCTGTGGTCACTAATTTTAAGTATTGGCAAGTTTTCATAAAAGTGGTAAAAACTCTTAAGCAAAAGCGTACACAAATTTTGTCAAGATTTATTTAAAAACCAAAATATATATATTTAATCAACTATACACAATTAAACATAAAAATTATTATAAATTGGATGAACATTATTTCAATGAATGATTTAAGCTAAGAATAATTACTATTATAGTTACAGAAGGCATCAAATAAAAAAAATAGCTCCACAATTTGAAAGAAAATAAATGGTGTCTGCCAGTTTTTACCACTATTAAAGAATTAATTGTCTTCAGAAGGGATCTCAATCTTGACAGAGTGGTCTGCAGAAGGTTCAGGTATGACGGGAAGGGTAGGGGTCTGGCGGGCTGAACTCTGCTGTTCTACGTCCGTAGAACCGACATTCCCATCCCCTGCGCCTCCAGACTTTCGAATCTTGGGGAGTCTTTTCCCGCCCTCCGTAGTTGAGGAGTGGAAGAACACACTACGCAGAGAGCTGGTAGATTTGTTTTCGATGTCATCGTCTAGGGCCAGATACTCACGTTGGGGACCCAAATCACAAGGGGACTGCCCCCTCCAGCGCCCGCTTGAAGTCTCTATAAAGCTCACGTGATCGTCAAATCGGACTCTTTCCGAACCTCCGTCCTCTCCCCCAGCCGTCCAGCTGCTGCTGTCACTTGCCTGTAAAAAAATACAACTTTAATTAGTCAAAAACAAAACCCTTGAGTTGAAATGCCTCAAACACCCGATAAAAATAGTCAGCCCCAAGATATTTTGGAAAACTGTCTATATGTCAAGCTCTTAGTTCAGTTTACCAATGACAGGAAGGTCGGGGTATTAATTCTGGCCCAGTATACTGCAGTGTTTATCCCCAAAATGGTATATAACTCTTCCTTTAATCCAAGTCTAAAAGGTAGCACAGACCTGTCTCTCAAACGGGGTCCTCCTGCGACTCCTCCTGCTATGACCCACGGAAGCAAGTTCTTCCAAGGAACTGAGAGAGACCGGTCCTCCCGCATCGTCGCTGCGCTGGCTCGCGCAGTCAGCGTGAACCTCCGCGCTTGAGCAGTCCACCTTGAAGTTGAGCACGGACCCAGCCAGCGCCCGCGTGGAGGCGCCCCTGTCGTCAGCCATCGACACCGACACAGACTTCTCTGAGAGGCTGGTTGCGGCCGAAGCTGTCTCGCTGCTCATACTGAACCTCTGGGTGGAGGCCACGTCTGCCTGCACTTCCAGCCTGAGAGGAGTTAGCAACACAGTTACAGTGCGCTTACCAAGTAATCCAACAATCAAAAAGGGATTTTTTTTAACACTACATATTACAACCCATTCTGGTTAAACGCATATGCACTAATTACGCTAATGTGTTAAGTATGAGGAAGGATGAATTTTAGAGGAAAGATTTGTCGTGGAGGAAGAGTGGAAAACCATTCATGAAAAACCATTCTCAATACAGCAGACCGGGATTCAAACCTCGATCTCCCCTTCATCGGCAGGGCAGTCAAGTGCAAGTGTAACGTCTTTAGACCACATCACCGAAGCAGGTGCTGAAAGATTTAAATCGGTGTTTGGTCGAAATGTGTTAAGAAATAATATTTTTTTTCTCTTGCTAGGTGTATTTGATATGTTGAATTGATATATGTTGAATTGATACAAAATTATAAACGTCCAAACTTGTTTTCTAAATTGTTTGGATACAATGTTTTCGTATGTATGAAATAAAGTGCTTTTAAGGGGGCTGCCCAAGTGGGGAGATAGTGCTTATCAAATGTTGTGCTTAGGTTAAATATTGGTCAAAGTCTCTGGACCATAACTATATCCCATATCCCTCAATCTGTCCCTTTCTCCGGAACTTATCCTATTTTAAAAGTGTTCCAGCCTGCTTCGGTGGCCGCGCAGTCTTAACGTTCCACTCTCGTGTTAGAATAGATTGGGGAAGACAGGGATATTTGGGTTTGAAACCCGGTCAGGTGTACTAAAGCATTGTTTTTTTTCCAAAATGGTTTTACATTCATTCACCTTCACTCAAATATAGGTACACTTCTTCTAAATACAACCTTCCTCATGACTTACTCATAAAGTAATTAGTACATATGTGTATAACCTAAACAAATAGTAAGACTAAGTGCTAATAAAGTGCTGTACACCTCTAAGTGCCCCCTAGCGTAGCCCCTGGATGAGAGAGACTGTGCCAGTACCTTTGTCCGCCAGGAACCAGGCTGGAGGTGATGCTGCCTGCGATACTCGCCCCGGCCAGGGCCACGTTGCTGGCAGACTCCCGGTCATTCTCCCGCCCCAACCTCTCCAGCTGACTGCCGCTACCCAGAGACAGGGACACCTCCCCGATGGAGGGGTTACCACCACGGTGACTCACTGCATCCATGGACACCGCATCTATGTAAGAAGAGGCCTGCGCTTTAGCAATGGTACCGAGTATCAGTGACAAACTATCTACTCAGGGCAGACAGGGCAAAGGAGGGTGGATATTGAATGAATACACAAATATTGATAGTGGGTGGGGGGAGCGATATATACATACACACATTTATTAGATGTTTTAACATTCAACAGGTCCGGTGCCTTGTCCAAGCTGAATTCTCCAACCTCTCCTATTGGCTGCTTTCTATTTTTATATCCTTGAAACTTCATCTTCTTTCCTTGTTTTTTGAGGCCACCCATCAGTCGTATTCCCTGTCTTCCTAGTCCCCTTTTACCTTCAGCATTGCCTTCTATGACGTCACTCAATTAACAATTATTATCACAATATGACCCGTTCAGGTTGCCAATCTTCGTAGAATCCCCTGAAGATTGGTTAGCTTTTCCTTTACTCTTCTTAGAACTTCATCATCTACTTTATCTTCCCTATTTTCCCCCAGAGCCACATCTTAAAGCTTTAGAAATATTTACTCTCCTCTACCCTCAAGGTACAAGTTTCAACTTCATACAAAAGCGGTGCTCCATATGCAACATTTCATCTCCAGGTCCAATTTGCTTGTCCGTGGCGTCCTCTTCTGGTTGGAAGTGGCCAATTGG
Organism: Timema genevievae; assembly: GCA_902155825.1. Lineage (NCBI taxonomy): Eukaryota > Metazoa > Arthropoda > Insecta > Phasmatodea > Timematidae > Timema > Timema genevievae. Next base: position 47,432 of record CABFWO010000437.1, on the reverse strand, counting down.
CCATTGATGTTTGCGATTTTACCTCCCATGTACAGCTGCGTGACTGTCCCAATTAAACTTCTTTACTATTTAAAATGTCCAGTTGATTTCTGACTGCGATGTTCAATAGTTCTTCTCTCTGTGGTATCCACATTACCTTTGACTTCTCGATGTTAATTTTCATTCCATTCTCTGTTCCAGTTTCAACTGATTTGTTTATCACAGCTTAAAGCTAAAATATGGAGAAGGATAAGTTAAATCTTATAAAAGTTTGTGACATCACGTTAAATTCTTCATTAATCTGTTTTATGAGAATCACTATCATTAACAAACATTTTATGACCGACAAACCTTACACGCGCCAAAGTGTGAGAAACACGTGTCCATGCTGTGCGAGACTCACCAGTGTTCCTGGTGCCCAAAACACCCAGCAAGTCATTCTCGTCGTCAAAGTCGAAGCGGACGCCAGCACTGGAGGTGGACACGCCACAGCCGCCCGAGCGGCACAGAGAGACCGGGACTACCCCGTACACGTAGAACAAGAGGATGGGGACACCAATACCCACGGCGAGCCCTGCCAACACCGGGGACACCAAAACCTGCACATGGGGCAGACACAAATACGTTAAGGTTGGAAACTGGTAGAACTGAATCTAGGAACGAACAAGCTTAGGTAGCTCCAATGAGTGGTAAAATTTAAGAGGGGGCTAATTTAAAGATGTAAATTTTCAAAATTATATTTTTACAAACATATACAATGTTACCAACAGTTCTGTTTTAAGGGATTAGATTAAGACTAATTTAATGATGCAATATTGGCTAGCTCGCTTATTGTAATGGGGGTGGGGGGGATTTGATTAAGCAATGATATTGGCTATATAATTTATTGTAATGTGGTGATTTGATGATGTAATAATATTTAGTTAGCTTATTTATTTTAATGTGGTAGACACCAAAATCAAATGCCTGAAAAAAGCTACAATCTATATTCCCATCTCTTCAAATAAATAACATTGAAGGAATTAAAAATATTGTAACGACATTATCTAGAAAAAGTGAATTTGAAAATTTCTCAACTGTTCCAGCTTTTCCAGTCTAAATATTATGTTTAGCGGGTTAATATCTACCCGGTAGTATTTGCAGTTTTTCCCTGAATATTTTCAAAATATATTTCTCCTTTTATATCTATCTACAAAGTAAAAGAAATCCCAATTCTCAAACATGAAATTGCCTCACTATCTGGGAAAAGAAAATAGCCATCAAAACAGAATCTAAGGATAGAAAAAGATAAATATTTGGTAATAAATACAGTGACAATATTTGTTTTCTTGACAACAATTTGATAAATTTATAATAAAACGTTTACATTTTTAATAGCTGAATTGAGCGGAAATGCAGAACATTTCATGTAATATCTGGAACTTGGAAACCGTCCTCAATTTTCCCAGTGTTCAACTCCCCGATGGTACATTTTAACTTTGTTTCTTTAGGCAAAGGACATTTTACTAAACACTTTTTTTTAAGCACAATGGCTTACCACCCATTTGTTTTGTACGCATATGCAAGCATTAACCTAGTGTGTCATAGGGACGAGGAAGATTTAATTAATAGGAAGTTTAACCACATTTAAGTGGATGTAAAGTGGATATAAAACCTCCCTTAGTACACCCGACCGAGATTTGAATCCTGTTATCCTTATAATCGGCAGTCTAGTCTATTACAGGAGTGACTCCTCTAACGCTAGTCCAACCAAAACTTAATTCAAGGTGAATAAATTAATTAAATATGTCTTCTGAATCATTAAATGGTATCGATGGCCTATCGCTTTTGGGAAGTATAGTGTTTTTAAACTTGTCAGCAAAGTAAACAATATAATAACCACATTTCCACTAGTACTAAAAAAATCTATATATGTTATCCCCCAAATTAATAGTTTCAATACATTAAAAATTGCCCTTAATAATTCAAGGGCATAGAAAGTTCATTTTTCTAAGGGGGTCTGCGAGAAAGTTTACCATACCTTTAGCCAATAAAAGTGTTTTTTTATATATATATAACCCTTTAGGGGAGTTCATCAAATTCCAGGGTGGGTCTCCCCTCCTCCAATCCCAGCTTTCTACGCCCTTGTCCACAAAACATTATTTCCCATTCTATGAAATGTTTTCTATAATTTCAGTGCCATTCCCGTGCAGGGAAAGAGAAGCTCTATAAGGAGGGGGGGTTGATAAGAAGGAGGAGGGGGAGATCTAGCACTCTAGTTTTGTTAACTCTGATTGGCCGACAATCTCATAAAATTAAGGCCCATCGAAAGGTGAAGAAATAAATAAAAGAGTCGCCCTCTTGAGACCCCCTGGGTTTATGCCCCAATCCCCGGGAGCGCAGAGGGGTCATGGCAGGCAGCTGGCTGGAGAGGAGAAAGTAGGGGAGGTATTGATTGGACGTCCGAGGGGGAAGAGGTGGAGAGAGATAGAGGGGCGGGGGGGCGCGGCCCACCCCGCCTCTGAGCGGTTCAGTCGGTGACTGGGACTTGGTGGCGCGACGTCTAACTACCCAGTATCGCGCACTTGGGGGGGGGCGAGACAGTGTTTCGCCGGGATACGAAGCAAGGAACCCAGCATAGATAGCGCGCGTGCAAACACGAGGGATCAATAGCACGGCAGTTCGGCAAGAACAGGTAAACAAGAGTGCGATGAACGATAAGTATATCTGACCTAGCTTCAACCAGAGACGAGAATTCATATCATGTCTATAATATTAGCGAGCACAGATTAGGCGATTAAACCTCACTAAGTTTGAAAGAGGAAAAGGGAATGGATTAAATGTACACACAGTTTAGGCGAGAATCATTTTAAAATCCTTAAACTTTACATTGAAAATATGAAGAGTTTAATTGTATCCACAGTTAAAACGAAAAACCATTTAGAATCATAAAGGTTAACATTGAAAAAGTTAATAATTTAAATTTTATCCACAGTTTAGGTAAAAGGCAATTAAAAACCATCGAGACTTACATTAAAAAGTGAATAATTTAAATTTTATCCACAGTTTAGGTAAAAGGCAATTAAAAACCATCGAGACACATTAAAAAGTGAACAATTTAAATTTTATCCACAGTTTAGGTAAAAAGCAATTAAAAACCATCGAGACACATTAAAAAGTGAATAATTTAAATTTTATCCACAGTTTAGGTAAAAAGCAATTAAAAACCATCGAGACACATTAAAAAGTGAATAATTGAAATGTTATCCACAGTTTAGGTGGAAATAAATTAAAAACCATTGAGATTTACATTGAAAGAGTGAATAGTTAAATTGTATCCACAGTTTAGGCGAAAATCATTTCAAAACTATTGACCTTTACATTTAAAAAAAAGTGAATAAATAGTATCCATAGTTTAGGACGAAAATAAATGTAAAACCATTATGTCGTTCATTGTTAAAGTAAGTAATTGAATTTAATCCACAAGTTAAGCGAAAATCAATTTAATACGATTGAGCTTTACAATGAAAATGCGAGTTAATTAATTTGTATCCGCAGTTTAGGTGAAAATTAATTGTGTAATATCAAATAGCTTTGCATAGGAAAAGTAAACAATTAAATTTAATCTACAGTACTGTAGTGTTTCAGGTTTCAGTTGTTTTTCCCCCCATCGAGAGTTGGCTTCTCTCATCACACCTTGACTGACAGATCATCAGACCAATATCGTGTGTAATCGCTAGTCAGGCGCAGATAATCCACAAGTATCCAGACAAGCAGGAGAGAGAGAGAGAGAACAGGTACGTGCGGGTAGCGTAGGCGGAGAACTTTCCAAAAGGAGAGGGGGGGAGGGGGAGAGACCGCGAATGAATCATCACACAGAAATGTGACTTGATACTAAGACAGGGATGGTGCACACACGCACACACGCGCACACACACACACTTTACCAGCGGTTAACATCGGACAGTTCAAAGTAACCTCATCCTAGATTGAATCTTTTTTTTTAAACCCGCGTATTACTACCCGTTTATTTACTAACTACGCTCATAGTTTTAGGGATGAGGCAGGAAGGTTATATTCCGAGTCTTACTACCCGTTCGGTTTATACGCACTTATACTAATGTGAAATGGTAGGGTGATTGTGAGATGAAATGGAGGACCTACAGTTTAACGTGGGATCCGAACCACGGTGAAGGCCTGGCATTCCACACATTCTACAAGTTGTGATTAATACACGTCTTTTCAGAGGTGAAGGAAGGGTTTGGCAATCAGATGAATCTGTGCCGGGACCGAGGATTGAACCCCGGACCCCCAGTACAGAAGTCTTGACACCTTACCCCTAGACCACCGGGTCACCAATTGTTCATAGACTCCCAGAAACAAATAAACGGGACAGTTCTACATTTAATGCCATCGTTTGTATATCTTCACAAATTATGTATTCTGGACACCCTTATACCTACTCATTGGAACTTTTGATATAAAATTAATAAAAATAATAATTTAAAGTTGAATATATATATATAATAGAATAAATATATATGTATATGTTAGTTCAAATAGTTGTGGCAGCCTAAATCAAACCGGCCCACCGGCCATCTCCCGGTGACCCATTCCACCTCTTGTGTATACGATACATACTTAAACAACTGTTATAGTAACGTTTATAACTATATATATGTGAGTTAGTTCCTTTGTAGATCTAACCGTACCTCCATGATGGCGCGCTACTATGCAACGGCCTTGGGACAACCCCGGCGTTAATTGCAATTAACAAGTCGGATCTAAACGGAGGGCTGCTAGAAAGTAGTCATTCGCGGAATAGCTCGCTGGATTCCTATACCCCAAAGGCTCGCGATGGATGTTGCCTCGTGTTGCCTCATGTTGCCTGATGTTGGGACACGCTGGACCCGAATATAGTCAAAAGGCCTTAAGGTGGGACGGAAAGATACACGAGAAAGGGCCAATGTTTTTTTTTACGGTTTTTATGGCAATTTTTTTTTTGCTAAAATAAATAAAATATTGCTTCAGTAGAAAGCATTAAGTTTAATTTTCTTCACATGTTGATATCAACAGTTGTTGCTGTCATGAACATAGCGACATTAGATGAGAAACTTTTTAAATGAAGATAAAAAGTTGTCATAAAATTCCAGGACACCAATGACAAGTATCCAACAACTGTTGATATCACCGTGTTAAGATAATTAAACTCTATGACATATATTCAACAACTGTTGATATCACGTGTTAAAGATAATTAAACTCTATAACAGATATTCAACAACTGTTGATATCACGTGTTAAAGATAATTAAACTCTATGACATATATTCAACAACTGTTGATATCACGTGTTAAAGATAATTAAACTCTATGACAGATATTCAACAACTGTTGATATCACCGTGTTAAAGATAATTAAAATCTTTATGTTTATACTGAAGCAATATTTGATTTCTTTTGGCCAAACGAATGTTTTGATATAAAAACTACAAAAACACTGGCCTTTTCTCTCGTCCCCTACATCCACACCTTAATTAACTGGACTCTGGATAGGTACCCAGGGCGTGGAAAGGGGGGGGAGTCCATCCAGTGTAGGTGTGTTGATGAGAGTTAACAAAAGTTACCAGATCTACCCTAATGTATCCATTCGCCAAACCATATGATATACAATACCATGTATTGTATGTATCACAACACTTTGTTTTTAATTATATTTTTCTTTTGAACAATGTTTACACTATTGAAACATGAACTCATGAAAAATAACCATTTGGATTTTTTTTCCCCCCAAGCAGCGACTGTGGTTCGCTTAAATTTTAAACGAGAGCTACTAAAAGGCTCCATTCTCTCCATATTTATAAAGATGGCGAACCAAACGAAATGAGAACGGTTAATGACGTCATACAAACCGTATTCGTTTGTGTTCACGGGCAAGTGTTTAAAACATTAAAACATTTTATTTCGAAACTAATATTTTGATTAGTTCTATCTCTCTAAGTTATAAGAAAACATCATTTATTTTATAATTTATGGTGACCAGTTATGATAAAATAGAAGAGTGTGAATATGATACCTTTCAAATTATTAGTTTATGCACAATAATATCTCTTATCGCCACAACCGCGAAACAAAATACATAAAGAGTTTTATTAGTATTTTTGTCCTTCCAATAAGTTACGAAAACGACAGTAATCCTTAGGGAAGTATTATTAGAAGAAGTGACCCGGCGGTCTAAGGGGTAAGGTGTCAAGACTTCTGTACTGGTGGGTCCGGGGTTCAATCCTCGATCCCGGCACAGATTTATCTGATTGTCCAAACCCTTCCTTCAACCTCTGACAAGACGAGTATTAATCCACAGCTTGTGAATGTGTGAATGCCAGGCCTCCACCGTGGTTCGGATCCCACGTTAAACTGTAGGTCCTCCATTTTCATCTCACAATCACCCTATCATTACACATTAGCGTAAGTATAGCCCGAACGGGTAGTAAGACGCCGTGCTAATAATAATAATAATAATAATAATAATAATAATAATAACAATAATAAAAGTTTTTATTAAGACTTTTGATTAATAATATAGTATTACTAAAGAAAAGAATAACTTATTTCCACATTAGTAACTTCCAACGAATGTTTGTAATAAAATATATCTTCTTAAATCTATCAGTTTCCATCCCCTCCACCGCTGGATGGACTATAGTAGTCACATTATCTAGAAAAACTAACTTTCCCCCCACCTTGACAGGTATTTTATTACGTTCCCTCGCCAGGAATAAAACGGGAGGGTGTACACAGACAGACTCTGATACAGTTACAAAAGTTTTCCTTTTTTTTTTAATGAGGCATTTAAAGTGCACTTTCTAAACCAGCTTATTGTCAAAACAAGACCTGTAAACTAACTTAAATCTACAACACCCAGCTAAGTTTATCGGTCATGAAGGGAAATGAACCCGGGACTCTCAACTCAGTGGGCAGAAACGTAAACGACCGAGCTAAGGTGTCGGACGTATCCATACGTCAAGTCGTGTGTTCAGCAGTTGTCACGTTTGATGAATGTTATCGATGTTCTACCAGAATAATAATACCTGTGTGATACAAAAGCAGGAAAATGATGTCAAGTGTTGACAAAGGGCCGGTGAACCAATAAATAACATCCACGATGTCGTTATCTAGAGATTAAGCTGTCAATCAAGACGAGAGACAGGCTGCTATCAAAGATTCACATATCGAGATAATGTTACAACTAGGATCGAAACTGTAAACAAACCTGTCCTCCATTATCGTATTTTTATTAAACCACGTCTTTTTAGCACCGCGTCTTACTACCCGTCCGGACTACACTAAAGGGGCGGGGAAGAGGAGGAGGTAAGGTGTACCCACATTTGCGTGAAGGGAGGGTGCGTAGGCTATTTAGGAAAAGCCACTGTCGTCAATAGACCCAGTCCAGATTCGAGCTCTACGACCTGTCCAGTCACCGGCGGGCCAGATAGGGCGAGACTGACGCCTCTGTCCACGTGCCCACTGGTGCGAATTCGTTAAATTAGTCGAAACTATTAAATGTTTGCCTCCCCTTGTTATCTAGGTCAGGGACCGGCCCCTAAAACACTACTTGTTGCAGCGCTTGGATACATACAGTACAATTGTGATAGAAAGGGCTTTTTATCAAATACAAACATTCTTGACAGTAAATATTTATGACATTTTACTTTATGGTTAGTGTTATTTAATAATCTAGGTATTGATAATGTCTATCAAAAGTGACAGCTGTGGATGACTTGACGTATGAATATGTGAAAGTAGATCTAATAACCTTTCTAAGTGTCAAATAGGGCAGGGATTCCCAAACTTTTCAGACGGAAGGAGCCCCCTTTCACAAGAAAAATTACAGGCCGGAGCCTTCATAAAAAAATGTTTACGTTAATATTATGAACATTCAATAACGACAGTTAAATTTTACAAGTAAAAAAATAAACGGAAAGCATCAAATTTTCTGGCTGCGCCTTCCTTTATTCAGATTTGAAAAAAATAATTGGCAAACCTAATTAATGATACTCTTTTATCATGAGAAAAACAAATAATATTCTAAAATTTCCTCGCGGAGCCCGAGATAGCTATGGCAGAACCCGCATGGTCTAGGGAGCTACTCTCCGAGTAGACTAGACTGCCGATGACGGGGAGTTAAAGAGGTTCGAATCTCGGTCAAGTTTTTTTCTTCCCAAAACGGTTTTCTACTCTCTCTTTCCATGTAAATGCAGGTACACTTCCTATACATATGTAACCTTCCTAATCCCTGAAACCATTAGTACAGGAGCGTATTAGCCGAACGGGTAGTAAGAAGCGGTGCTAAAAAAACCCACCCTTCCTAAGAAAATTGCACTGTAGCTTGCGAAGGAGTTCATATATATATTCTAGTTGACGAGACTATCGATAGTTCCGATAGTTGAGGTACCAATACCAGGACTCCACGTCGATGTGGGGACCAAGCTCTGGTTTTACTGTTGACGGGGGGAGGCCACGGTTCGAATCTCGGTCAGGGCAGGGAGGGGTGATTTTATCCTTGATGGTTTCCCACTCCCCTTCCTCGCAAATTCCGGTACATTTCCTTAATTTCACTAGCGTAATTAATAGATCATTACAACCCAGACTGGTTTAAAGACCTGACCTTATAAAAAAAAACAGAATTAAAACAATCTGACACACCTTATATCGTTCAACAGTTCAAAAAATTATCGAGGATTTATTTCCATGGGTTCATACGACAAGCCGTATGTTACTGCTCGTAAGGAGCAAATCGTATATTTATACAGACCTCTCCATTCACATGTTTACCGGCGCGACGCAACACTTTGAAAGAATCTACTTTTATGTATTTCCGCAGCCGTCACTTTTTTGACAGGTAGTGTGAATTTTAACAGGTTTAATATTTAGGGATATTTTTCTTTTTGTCACTCTTGTTGGTCACTCGACAATTTACAATTTTTTTTTTCTAACCAAAATAAGCTCAACCCTACCGACCAACTTCAGTCTAAGTTTTAGTAATAAAATACTGCACTTGTGCTACGCGACAATCGACCTTACTGTCATGGCGATACGCCGGAGCTGTCGGACACATTCGAATGATTCAAATGAACATAATATATCGATTGTTAAGAGAGAAAATAAGCACGATTCGAGAGTGGCCTTCAATACTCGACAACACGCACGACACCTATTTAGTCTGAACCTGCCAGTTGAGGGTGTGACAAGCTCTTAAAAAAAGTCTGGATCATTCTACATCAAAATAATACTGGGTCGTAAAATAAGTCAGAGCTTAATATAAAAAAAAGTGTTTTAAGACGCACGCAACCGTACAGTGGATTAAAAACACACACACACACATTGGCTTGTGGTTGTGTGTTTAATGAAGGTTGCAATATTTTATTGAAAAGGGTAGAAAGCTTATTTTACTGTGTGAACTGTTACAAGAGTGGTCGACCCCCCAAGTCTAGGGGAAACTATTTCGATCCCTGATCAAGATATAATATTAGTTTAGATGCCCAATTAGTGAAATATATCTAGGCTTTGGGCATGTAGTTTTAGTCGTGTTGTCCTAAGGTTAATTAGTTTGTAAGTCGTGTGCTGTTTGTGTTGAAAAAGTTAAATATATTTAGAAAAAAACCACCTCACCAGAACCCGTGTGACGCAGTTCAAGTGAATGCCTGGAATGATCAACTTTGGTGAATACCAGTTTGGTTTTTTTTTTTACCGGGCTATCCGGATATTATATATACACTATGAGGAGGTTATAGTTAAAATAACGCGTACCCGCATTCGCGTGGAGAGAGAGGTAGGAAGGGACTCCCACCCTCAGTACACTCGTCCAGGATTCGTGCCTCGAATGACACCTTTTGTCCACGTGTTTAGTGTGTTGCGGTATTGGCATGTTTTGGTTTAACGGCGAGAGAGGAGAGGTCGGGGTTAGAATCCCGGCTGGCTGTACCAAGGATGTTATTATTCCTAAATTATATTTCTTACTCTCCTTCTAAGCAAATGCGTGTACATTTCATTTGAATTCTTCCTCACCCCATCGACGTAACTGGGCTGATAGCATGGAAGGGTAGGGTGGGGGGGGGGGTTTACTGTTGTGTGAATGAAAGTAGATTATAGAAAAATTCTGGTACAGCCCAATTTTTATAGTAAGGGCCTTCTTTTAGAAAATAATAGCACTTTATTATATTACTATTGTTATTTTATAAGTATTGATAATATCTATCAAAACTGACAGCTGTAGATCATATGACTTGACGTATGAATACGGTAAAGTAGATATAGTAATTTTTCTAACAGTTTAGTGAGAATCTTCCTATGAAACTTGGACTGTAAAATGTACAGTACCCGACAGTTTAAAATAATATTAAAACTTCCCTTAATATAACCATACGTCAAGTCATGTTATCTGCAGATGTCATTTTTGATAGATATTATCAATACTTATAAAATAACAATAATAATATGGTAAAATGTTATCAACGTTGAACCTAGTATATATGTTTGTATTTTCTTAAAAAGGGGCTTTCTACCAGAATCTATTATTTCCTCGACTCATACTACCCATTCGGTAGGTGGTAGTAATCAATAAGGAAGAATTAAAAACAAACGCACCTACATTTGCATGGAAGGATAGCGAAAAAAAAAACACCTTTAAGGTGAGAGTGTAGGGGACGCGAGAAAAGGGCGGTGTTTTCGCAGTTTTTATAGCAAAACATTGTTTCGGCGATAATAAATCTAATGATTCTCCAGTACAAACATAAAGAGTTTAATATTCTTCCCGCGGTGATATCAACAGTTGTAAAGGGTGTCCTGCAATTTAATGACAATTTTTTCTCTTCATTTAAAAAGTTTGTCATCTAATGCCGCTATGCTCACGACAGATATTCAACAACTGTTGATATCACCGCGGGAAGAATATTAAACTCTTTATGTTTATACGGGAGAATCATTGGGTTTATTATCGCCGAAACAATGTTTTGCTATAAAAACTGCGAAAACACCAACCTTTTCTCGCGTCCCCTACACCCCCACCTTAAGGGCACCGTGTGGCCGCAGGTATGTCCGAGAGCGAGGAGGAGAGCTCGGGGGGAGAGGACTGGCCCGTGACGGCCGACTGGCTCGAGGCGACGCTCGCGTCCTACCACCGCCGCGAGGGTCAAATGGAGGAGGCGGCGAGCGTCGCGGTGGCGGAGTTCAGCGTGAGGCCCGGGTGCGAGGCCGGAGAGAGCGTCCTCAGCGACATCCTGGCCGTGAGGGTGCTCTACAGGGTGCACCCCCCTGACGGCACCGAGGACGACCCGCGGGCGCTAGACCTGATCGTCAAGCTGCTGCCCAACGACCCGTTCAGCCGGTTCTTCGTCACAGAGGCGCAGTTCGACCTCAGGGAGATCAAGTTCTACACGCAGGTGCGTACAACGCCTCGGACCGCATGCCCACCGGTACAGGTTGTCCCTGTGTGCTCTCTCTCTCTCACACAGAGCGTGGTTACAGTCCAATTCTCCCAGGAAGAGACCTCCTTATCTGACTGCTAGGAAAGTTTCTAAATATACTGTCATATATTTATACGTCAAGCCATGTGATTTTCAGCTGTCACTTTTGATAGATATTAAAAAATTGCTATAAAATAACAATAATAAAACAGTATACTCTTATTAATTTTGTCCACAAAATATGTTTATATTTTCTAAAAGGACCTTCTTATGGAAATTGGACTGTACAATAACTGATAAGAGGACATTGGATGTTCAAGCACTGCCCGCACGTGAAGCCCCAACTAACCTTGACAGATTACACTATGGAGGTATCTTACCAGGTGCACCACAGTGGAAACAGTCAAGGAGAGGTAACTGGAGGGTACACTAATATAAGGTTATGCATGGGGCCAAATGCTCGTAATATTCGCAGAGAACAGTAAGAACTACTGAAAGCCCCCTCCCCAACACAAAAAACCAAGCCAGGATAAAAAAAAAACTCCCTGTAGAAGACGAACTGAATTCAATGCGATCCTAGCGCCTCAAGCAGCTTGGCCATCGCTGAGGGCTCAACGTTATTCCTGTGTCGCTAACCTCCCTCCCTCAAAGTCATCTCTGTGACATCCAAGTACTAACAACGCGAACGCGGAGACTTCCCAAGACACAAGTAATAGAAGGATGACGGACGACCGGCACGACCGTTGTTTGATATGACGAGGGGGGGGGAGGGGGAGCAGTGCTAGTCAATTGAGTAATTGAAAGGGTGGGGAGGGAGAGGGGAGGGTTGTTCTTGTGCGTCACCACAACTGGCCCGCCGTCTCGACAAGCCAAGAGTTGACGGCGACGAAGCCATTATTACACTACCCTGCATTTCGAAAATAAATTCTCATGTTTTTTTTTAAAAAGGTGCGTTAAAAAAATGCCGATTTAAAATATGTCTTAAGTTTATCGGGTCACTTCTCTTCTTAGCACAAGTTTAACGCGATAACCTCAAAAATAAACTGACCTTACAGTGGTTAAGACTGTTGAACGGTGGCTCCCAAGGTCAAGAAACAGAATGATTGTAAGAAAAGTTGCCGGGGTTGAAGCTGCCATGCCCCGCACCCCCTTTACCTCCTAGAATAGTATTAGTAATCTTCCTCCAATGAATATGGTATAGTTGCCATCTTCTTTAAGAGGGGGCTTCATTGTGCGCCTCTACAAGTTGTGGAACCCTCCCCCCAAGATATCTTAATACACGTTTCCTGTGGACTTGTGGCCTTGCTTGTCTCGTGCAGGTGGTCCCGGAGCTGGAGCAGTTCCAGAGACGCCTTTTGTCGGCGGACGAGCCGCCCCTCGAGCTGCCCATCCCCCGCTGCTACCACGCCCACTACGCCGCCCCCGGAGAGGACGCGGAGGGCTCCCTAAGCGAGTCCGTGCTGGTGCTAGAGAACCTCAAGTCCCGGGGGTTCCTAGGGGCGGACTTCTCCCGGGGGCTCACTCTGAGACAGGCAAGGGCGGCCCTAGAGGCCGTGGCGCGGCTCCACGCGCTCTCGCTGGCCCTCAAGGTCCGGGAGGGCAGGCCCTTGGACGAGAGGTACCCCTTCCTGTTCCAGACCGCGCGGGCCACGGACTCTTACCAGCAGCTCGTGGAGCGGGGACTCCCCCAGCTGGCCAGGTCAGTCCTCATAACTTGACAACCCTAGCTAAAGGATGAGCCTCAGGTTGGCCAACCGAACCACCCCCTGTGTTGTGTTCCTCAGGTTCCTGGAACGACGGCCCGGGCTGGAGGCTGTGCTCCAGTCCATCGCGACGCTCCGCCCCTCCACCAAGGAGCTGATAGCTTCGCTCTTGGCGCCCCAGGAGCCCATGGCGCTAATCACCCACACAGACTTCTGGTGCAACAACCTGCTGTTCAGGGACGAGGGTGACGACGAGCGGTGCGCATGCGCCGTGCTGGACTGGCAGATGGTCACGTACAGCCGACCCACCAACGACCTGGCTCTCCTGCTGGTGTCCTCCTTGCCCACCGAGCTGAGGAGGCGCTGCACCCCGGACCTACTGGACCGCTACTGGGCAGAACTCACGGCCACCTCCACCCGGCTCGGGGTCGACGTGGAGGGGGACCTGGGGTACGCCCGGGACCAGCTAGCGGAGGACTACCGCCGCTCGCAGCTGCTGGCGCTCCTGCTGTGCATCGGATCCGTCGACGTGGCTCTGGGGAACGCCCTGACGGAGCAGAGGTTGGTGGACGTGCTACAAGACCTGCACCAGGACGGGGTGCTGTCGCCCGACCTGCTCGCCCAATAACTGTCGGCCCGCCGGCGCCGGGCGAGCTACGACGACGAGGACGAGGATGACGGGGCCCTTAACACCTGCTACTGCATGTGAACGCGCGAGAACCAGATCGAGGAAACCATGTGCAGGTCTTACCTTCATCAATTACACTAGCTTACAACCCGCGCCATAGTGTAATCATGCACGGTAAGCTTAGGGGTAAGCGAAGTGTCCATCCACGAAACCATTTACATTAAAAAAATATCAAACTTTAAACAAAAACTGTTCGAAATAATGACGGTGCCAAATGAGTTTGTTGGAAGTTTTACCTTAAAAGAAAAAAAAGGGAGTCAAGAAGTTGCCAAGACCATAGCCCGCCCGCGAACCCCTCCCTAACCAAACCCACGGCTGTCATTACGAACCGACCAATCGAAGACTGTTTCAAGTTTGTGGTACTTCCCTTCTACCAGTGATAACTTTTTAAAATGTCGGGTGACAATTCCACATTTCGAATTTTAAGACACATTCGCATTTCGATAACAGAAGTGAGAATACTTAGTGAAATTTTGTTTTTAAATCAAATCCCGTGCCAAAATAATAAAGCAGCAACATTATCGAACGCCACGAGTGCATTTCACAATCCTAAATATTTGTTATCAACTGCAACGCACGCCATCTTTTTCTTGGTTATAAAAAAAACACAGTATTCATTCATGTTTCACAATTTTTGAATGTATTTGGATTTAACCGCTCAATTTATTAAAACTATTAGTTATATAAACGTTAAACAATGACTTAAGATAAAAAATAATCTGGTGTTTTAATTGTTTTTTTGAAGTCTTTCATGCTATTTTTTTATATCAAATAATCTGTTGTTTTTTAAATCAACGAAACAACTCGGCAAGATTTAAATGTATTAGTGTAATTAGCTTTTGCTTTCATTGATTCATAATATTGAAAAATTAATTGTGTGGCTTTGATTCTAGAATAATGTTTAGATTGCATGGACTTATCATTTTATTAAATCAGTTAACAAAATATTTTAAAATAATAATAAACACAGCTAATATATATAAACTGTTATTCTAACATAATTTAAGCAGCAAGCTTTGAAATAAATGAAAAAGATATGTTTTCAAAATATTCATAAGCATTTTTTTTTCTAAAAAGTTATATTACTAGAATAAATAATTTCACAAAAATGTGTATAAATGATGAACTCAAATAGGCAAATCTATATAAAAGAATGGTAGTGAACAAATTATTTTAGAAGCTTACTAAAAAAAGAATGGAAATATACAGGTAGCAAAAAGTGATATGTCAAAAAACAGTAATCAATCACTTAAGTGTAATTAATAGGGTAGTTGGTCGTTGCCTAAAATAGCAACAGGGTAAATAAAATGTTTTAATTACTAATATTTATCACGTCAGAAAGAGAAGGTGCTTGATGTAAGTTTTATTTTTTTGCCAAATAAATGTTGAAACCTAAATACAACCTTGTTCTATTATTTATGTCCTGATAACTATTTTTAAATTTTATTTTTTTTGGCCAATTAAGTCTTAATACCCTGTGGGGCTACAAGCATTTAATTACAATAATTAGGTACATAATAATTTAGATATAATATACCCAAATTTAAGTGTAGGAAGAAGGTGAAATCATTTGAATGGAAAACCATCCTCAATACAATCAAGCGAGATTCGAACCCCAAACTCCCTTTGACGGGTGAAACAAGACGAGCCTGAAGTTTTTCCCGCGTGCCAAGTTGCGAATATGTTTCCTGTTTAAAACGTGTACCACAGTAAGAATGGCTAATAGTGTAAGAAAAAACTAATGTTGAAAGTATTTTCTTATCATTTTATGAGTCAAAACACAAGTTTTTATACTCTTGACATTAAAAAAAAAGCAGCACAACACAACAATCATATCGATATATGAAACACCAAACCAGGGGTTCTTAACCTTTTTGATGATCAAAAGACCTCCCAATGGATTGACCATTATGTCCCCCATTCACTACACTGTCAAAATAATCGTCATCAAGTTCTATTATTAAATTACATAAGGCTTTCATTCATGATTTCCGCAACCCCTCCCCTCAAGATCGTAAGATTTTCCATCATACCCTTCTCCTCCCACCCCTTATCTTACTTTTTTTATTTTTATGATTTGGTAGATTTGATTATTCTAATTGTTTGATAATTTTTTAAACATAAGAATTGGTAATAAAGGGAGAGAGATGCCATTTTAGAATACTTTTAATCTCAGTAAAATTAGGTGTGTAACACATCATAAATAAATTAAATATAAGTGATTTTTTTAAATTAATATATTTATTTTCTGGCAATTTTTTTCTAAACATATTTTGTCTCACTAAAACATTGAGATAAAACTTTACGTAAAATGAGTTCTGAACTCCCCACTTCCCCTCATACGAAAATTTTAACTCCTCCTTCCATTAGGTAGCAGTATGACTTTAAAATATGTCAATAACTTGGTTTTACTTCACATACGGGTGGCTAAGAACAGAACAGCTGAAAGAAAGTCGTAAAGATTTTATCATATTTATTCGTAGAAAAACGTTAAATCGCAACTACACGTGCGGGCTCCAACTATAGGCCAACTTTGGGAGGAAGAAAAGTATCTGGTAACTACTAAAGTTAGTAAAACGAGTGAAATAAATTCATACGTCAAGTCATGTTATCTGCAGTTGTCACTTTTGATATATCTTCTCAACTCGCTTTGCCAGTCAGTTTTCTTTGCAAGTGGATGTAAACTGATGTAATTCCAGCGTTGTTTTGAACTTAACAACTTAAAGTTACCGGTATTTTATTGTATTTTTCACACATTTTTTTTTTAGTTTCTCCATATTTATAGGGCAGCAAGCTTCATCAAATTTGGCACGCTTATGGCAATTGGATGTGCCAATATGCCTACCAAATTTTATGATTCTAGCTGCCCCATAAGTGTGTCAGAAAATTAAAAAATTTATGGAACATGTGCAAAATTTACCTAAAATTAAAAAAATCTAGTTCTATCTTAGGTATAACCGATGGAGATACGACAAAAAGTAATTAGGACCAAACTTGTGGATCTCGCCAAATCCGTGGCTGCTGGTGCAATCAGTTTTTTGATAGGTCTTACCGTTTAGCCACAAGAGATCTCCAAATAAAGGTCCGCACCAACTTTAAAGTTGCTCCGCCATTTTGAATTGTTTTCAGGGGTTGAAAATTAATTTTTTTTTAACTTTTTGGAATTTTCCCGTCGGTTACAGGTTAGAAGCTATAAGTTTGCCAAATTTCAAGTTTCTAGCTCACCTGGAAGTGGGTAAACATTAATGTCAGTGAGTGAGTGAGTCAGTCAGCCGTATGGCTTTATGGTAGTATAATACCTATAAAATTACATAAATAAGCTATCGATATTTACTGCAAAAAAAAAAAAAGTTTGAATTTTCTAAACTGTTCTTCCACCAAAACTTAGGGTATATATAGTTAGATGTTTTCTGATCAGAGATCGAGTCCCATGCCCCCCAAATGTAAAGAGAATTGAAGATGGATAAATACCTCTGATTGGCTGGGCTTGTGACGTCACTCGGTACACAAGCCAGTGTGTTACATACACAAAGCTATATGGAAGACAAACTAAGATGTCAAATATCAGGTCTAATTTTTGAACTTTAAATGATAAATAAACCTATAAAACACACACCAACGTCCAAATAACGTAATTACTCTGCTTATTTAAATATATATGTTTAGCTTTCATCGTATTAAAACATAACTGCTGTGTACTTCGTGACGTAAGCAATGACAATATTTTTTCAAGGGCCGCTCCGCTACCTTTCTATTCTCTTTACAGTGCATGCCATTTTCTTTTAGCACCGTGTCTTACTACCCGTTCGAGTTATACACCTATGTACTAATTACTTTGATGTGCTAGGGACGAAGAAGGCCAAAATTTAGAGAGAAATGTACCCGCATTTGTGTGAAAGGAAAACGTGGAATATTTTTTTTAAACTCCCTCAGTACACCCAACCAGGATTCAAACCCCGTCTATTGTGAGAGTGACGACTTTAGACCGTTCGGTCACCGAAGAGGGTAAGTAGATTATTATTATTATTATTATTATACTACGGTGAAAATATGTTTATTATTACTCTACGACTGTGGGGAAGAATTTCAACTCTCCGTCTATGTCTGCAGAGGGGGAAGTATCGGTCCCCTGTGGTAGGGACAAAGTCAGACAGGCGGCCGCCGATGTTCGGGTGTCTATATGGGGGTTAAAGGGAGGGACTATGAGAGTGAGAAGGAATAAGGGAAGAGAAGGGGGAGATTTTTGTTTAATGCACAGCGTTTACTACTCTTTCGGACTCCCCAAGGTCGGCTTGGGGGCGGGGGCACCAGGTAGTCAGTAGGGATGGATTGGGCCCCAGGGGCACTTCCCTGTGGGCCCCTGAAACTACTTTAAAACTATAAAATAAAGCTATCCATTCAATTCTAAATGAATGTTTTAAAGTCTGTTTTAATCATAAGTTCACGTGAGTAAATCTGAGAGCACCCAGAATACATTCGTGAAGATAGACGATGGCATTAAATGTTAGCCGTCCATTTTGTTGTCTATTGGTGGGTTTTTAGCGCCGCGTCTTACTACCCGTTCGGGTAATACGCTTATGTATTAATAATTACGCTAATGGTTTTAGGGATTTGGAAGGTTATATTTCAAGATATTTTGAAAAAAAGAAAAAAAAAGAAAAAAACACCCTCAGCACACCCGACCCGTCATCGGCAGTTTAGTCTACTGCGAGAGTGGCTGGTTAAACCACGCGGCCACCGAAATGGGTTTCTTGGTGTTGTTTGTAAACAAATTCTTAAGACAAAATGTATAAAAATGTCCATCACAGACTCTACCTTAAACTATGAGTGAAAAATGATACTGGGCTCGGATCGATCCATTGATAGCTCAGTGGTAGGTAGAAGATTGGCCGCGCTTGGCCAAAGGTCCCGGGTTAGATTCCCGTGTCCAGGCGTCATTTTTTAATTTACTCGATTATAAAACATTCGTCTAGAGCAGCGGTTCCCAAACTGTGGTTCGAGAACCCCCTGGGGGTTTCACGTAATCTTCCAGGGGGTTCGCCAAAATATTTCTGTAATGGCGGATTTTTGCAGTACTTTGTGAGGAATGGGGAAGTATTTACAATTGTTTATCGTCTCACGCAGAAGTCAGGTGATTATCTCGAGGTAAAATTCTTACAAGATTGTTTGAACTTAAACACGAAGTTTTCATTTTTCTTACCAACCACAAAGCAAAGTGCATACAAGATAAAATGTGGCTCCAGGCTTTGGCCTATTTGGCAGACATTTTCTCAAAAACGAACCGTTTAAACTTCTCTCTTCGTGGGTCAAATATTAACGTTTTTTTTATCATACAAGACCATATCGAGTATTTTCACAACAACAAAAAACTTTTGGGGAATGTGTTTAATTAGCAATTAAACGGAGTACTTTGATACCCTTCAGGACTTCATGGTAGAAAATCAGCTTTCTTTGGACGAAAATCTAAAGAACTTGGTTATAGAACACTTGAAGGGACTTGGAGAAAACCTTCAGAAAATATTTCCCAGCCGTGTCCAATAATAACAATTGGATTCGCAATTCTTATATTTAATATTTTTAATGAATAAGACTTTCAATGTTGCACAGGATTTATTTAGATGATTACACCTTCGGTACTGAAGGTACAGTTTTTGTTTGGTTTACAGATTGTTTTTCTGTGATTTTACTCTTTAACATTTTAATGTGTAGACCCTACTATATGGATTTAAGATTCTGGCCCTGTGTGTGTGCATATGCACAAGCTGCTTATATATTACCTACCCCCTTTGCTTCTTTGACCCCATGTAGCCAGTGTCAAAACTAACTAATAGAAATACTCCTCGCGACCTGATGTAATGAAAGCTGGCTTACTATCAGGAAGAGGGAGCCAGCGTGTCATAAGATCATTCTAATACAACGGAGTTGATCTTTTAGAGAAGGAAAATATTTTAAAACGTAGTGTATTGAAATTAATTCTAAAAGGCGTGATTTTCCATGGATGAAGTATTAAAAGGATAATTTACATACAGTCCCTTTAAGAAAAATACACTTCATCCATGTCTTTTTGAATATATAAGAGGGGTCCAAAACAGTATCATTTCAAGATCCTATCTTGACTTACCGTGATGTATCAAGTATGTAACACTCTTAGGGTGGGGTGGAAGGGGACGCGAGAAAAGGCCAGTGTTTTTGCAGTTTTTATGAAAAAAACTTTTTTTTGGATAAAATAAATCAAATATGTCTCCAGTAGAACCATAAAGTTTAATTTTCTTCACGTGTTGATATCATCAGTTGTTGAATATATGTCATAAGTATAGCGGCATTATCTAACAAACTTTTAAAATGAAAAGAAAAAGCTGTTATTAAATTCCAGGACACCTTGAGGTCATCAAATGAAGAAAATTAAACTCTTTTGTTTCTACTGGAGCAATATTTTATTTATTTTGGCCAAAAAAAAAGTTTTGCCATAAAAACAGCAAAAACACTGGCCTTTTCTCGCGTCCCCTTCCGCCCCACCTTAAGGCCGCTATAGAATGTATCGAGCAAAAAAAAAAGGGGGGGGGAATATGTCAATGATTGAAATGTATCATTCCATGTTTTTTTAAAAGTGATTTTTTATTTTACGTCTTTTATATGGGAAATGGGGAGTCCTCGTCTGGCCGGAATCCTTTCAAACCGAGGGAAAAGGGTGAGGGGAGTTAAAACTTAGTAGTGAGAGATATGGGGGGGAGGGGTATATATCTTTGTTTTACGAGCTGTGGGACCCAGTAAAGTTGAAATGGGGGATTCGGCTTGCTGCATTATTCATGAAGTGGATACAGACACACACATTCGCATATTTCATAGCTGGAGAAAACTCTTCGGGCAGGGGGTGAGGGAGGGGTGGGGGAACGGGCACCTGGGCAGGCGAGCGGTTATCACGCCTGACCCTCTCGGCCCACCATGATCAAGTATGTTCAAAATTAACCCGTCTAGAGCCTTGTCTATAGTCCAATTTTCTAGAGAAGGGACTTTTTAGAAAATACAAACCTATACCCTGATGTTAGTATGAAGAACAGTATCTTGTGGTTACTAAAACAATTTTAACATTAAGTCATGTTATCTGCAGCTATCACTTTTGATAGCTATCATCAATACTTATAAAATAACACAAATAATACGGTAAACTGTTTTCAATGTTGGCCGCAAAGAAATGTTTGGATTTTCTAAACTGTTATTTCAACCAAAATCAGTCTAAATATGGATATTATGATAGGTTCTTTCAGCAGTGATTGACTACATCACCAAAAACAAAATTTGCAACACACTTATTACTTTATTTTATCCCCATATTTTACTACCCCTTCGGATTACAGCATATGAACTAATTACACTAATGTGTTAAAGAGATGATCAAGGTTTAATTTAGATGAATTGCACCCAAATTTACATGGAGGTAGAGTGGAAATAGTTTAATAAAAACTACCGTCAGCGTAGCCGGCACAGGATTAGTATCCCTAGCATCAGTAAATCAAACACCTTAATCTTCGCGCCCACCGGTGCGGGTTTCATTTAAACTGGATAGTTGGCGTTGCAAGTCTGGGACAAACGAAAGGTATGAGAGCGTGACCCAATTCACAGAAGAGGCGGGTGTTTCATGTGGACCTGTTTGTAGAAGGGGTTGCCTACCACGCCCGCTCTAGCAGGGGAAAGTGTGTACCGCCGTCGCAAAGGAGGCTGGCTGCTGTGTGTGCTGTAACACGGTGGGATCAATACTGCACAGACCTTTACACCCCCTCCCACCCCCACCCCCCTTTCCTGTACCTAGCAACCTCTTTTAGCTGTCGGTACATCAACCCTCCCTCCCTCCTCTCCTACCTGACCTTTATCGGCCCTTCCCGATACTCTGCGAATCTCTCTTTCCATCTGACAATATATTCATTGCGCTATCCTTTCACTTCTATTTAACGACTCTTTTGTTGTGTATTATCCTGTCCACCATCCTCTTTTATTATCTACTGTAAAATAATGAATTCATCCTTGTCTGCACGCCAATTTCGTTGTATAGTATATTTATCCTGGCCTGTATATCAATTTCGTTGTATAGTATATTTATCCTGGTCTGTACACCAATTTTGTAGCATATTAACTAACTTATAAACTAACTTAAATCTAAAACAGACACAGCATCCAGCCCACCGGGCGTTAGTTCATCACTGTGAAACGGGAAAAACACATTTCACCAATGATACACTTTTTTCAGCCATGCCGTGAATTGAACCAGCGACCCGCAGCTTAGGATAAAGACACGCTATCGACTGAACTAAGGTGTTGGACTTTTTGTATTATTAATGATTGATAAGTGTTTATGATAATTACTGTGTTAACTCTTTTCGGGTGGTTATCATATACAGACACACCTTAACATAAAGGTTTTTTTAGTATGAAGAGGGTTAACAGAGAGGAAATGCACCAACATCTGGCTTGGATGGATCACGGCTAAACCATAGTGAGAACGACATGTGGAAAACCACCCGAAAAAGATTCAAACTCTGGCCTCATCATCAATGAGGACTTGCAACACCTTGGACCACCCAGTCACCAATGAGGGTTTCTCCAACTAATAATAATAAAATTAATATTAATAATAATTTGTTCCGTCTTTTAAAAGGTCCAAATTGTGTGTCCCCCCGCATGTTCAATCAGCAGCTTCTTTTTTTTTATATTCTGAAACTTTAATTCTTCTTTCCTTGTGTGAGTTCATCAATATAATTATGGAGCTATTAAAATTTGCGACATGGTTTGACCGTTATTGTAGTTTTATAAAGTTCGTGCCCCGCACAGAGAGGAATCACCACATCCTGTCGTGACACTGGTGCTAATTAAACCGGCATTGAGGGGAGGGGGAAAGGGGGGAGAAGGGAAGGAAACCAAACTAGACGCCACACTTGACACCAACTAAAACATCTCCCTTTTTGTTGCCAAAAGTGGTCCTCAAGACTTGACTCGAGGAGACCTCGCCACTTGACGGGCGCTCCCTGGCTGTTGCTCGCAATTACAGACCTGACCCACTTTACTTCAGTCTCGGCGCTCTCGCGGTTTCGAAAATAATGTTAGCGCGTCTGTACGCAGAGGGAGACATTGCTAGACACGGCAAGAAATAAAAATAAATTATACCCTGAGCCCTAGTGTGACCGTGTATCAAAGAGGGGTGAGACTGTGGAAAAAAGGGGTGAAGCGCTTAAAATCTAATGTATTTTTTAATTTATTTATCCCCGCATCTTAGTAGCTGATTGAGTTTTACACATACATTAATTATACTGGTGGAATTACTAGGTTCTAATAACAGTCGGGTGATATTTCCCAAACGGTTTTCCACTCTCCCATGACGCAAATGCAGGAACACTTTATTTAAACTCAACCTTCCCATCACGGTGCTAAAAGAAAAGTTGAGGAAAGTAGTAGTTTATGGAGGAAATGTACCCAAAGAGAAGGAAGCAATTCAGGGAAAAAGAACCCACCTCCTGTACACCCGACCGAGATTTGAACCTTGATCTCCCAGTCATGGGTGGTCTATCCTATTTGAGAGTAGGGCCTTAGACCATGCGGCCACCGAAGCGAGTCCCATCTCTTATTCCCTTCTTGCAGGCACTTTATGGGACTGAAGGGTGTGGGGTTTCTCCTTGGAGATGACCCTAGAGACCTATCGCTGATGGTATTTAGCACCAGCACAGGGGAAAACAATGTTGCCAACAAACAATGTGAAATTAAATGGGGATGCTCACCCCAACAGATAATTTGTCCCGGCGGGAAAATAGTAATTAAGAAAATTGTAGAGGAAGGGTGGAAAAAAATAAAGACATGACTTTCACTGAAGTAAAATTAGGTCTACTAAGATATAATTTCACAAGATTTTAATACTGTTAAGTTTTAGAGGCTAAAAGACCATGCGACCACCGATCCAGGATAAAGCATCTCTCGCGTGTGTCAGGATGGATTTCCGCTAATCGGGAAGTCAGAATTCGAATCTCGGTCGGGTGTAACGAGGGTGTTTTATCCTAAATAGTTTCCTACTTTCCTTTCCCAAAAATGGGGGTACTTTTTCTCTTAAAATTGTACCTTACTTATTTCAATAGTGTATTTAATGTATACATTTTACCTAAATTGGTAGGTACTAATACACGATAAAAATAAATATTTACATAAAATTGTTAAATGACAGGTTTAAAGTCTAAGTATAATGGAGGGGTACCCAATAGATTAAACATCTTAAAACAATTTCAATTTCAATTTCAATTTCAATTTCAATTTCAATTTCAATTTCAATAGATTATTTTATTGTTTAGTATTTCATGTTTTATTTCACCAAATTTTACCTTCGCATCCAGAACACAAGATAAACATGGTTTTAAAATGTCTCACCCATTAATAAATTGCGGACCCGATGTAAACTAGTATTTTTTGAATAATGAATTATAATACAAATTCCATTTCTGACTTTCTAATCCAATACATGTATAGTTAAAACTAAATAACCCATTTAAAAAAAAATCTATGATCTATTTTTTTAATAACGTTTGAACAAAATAAATAAACGAATAAGTGTTTCTGTATGTGGATTGTATTTGTTTTTTTAAGTACAATTATTACTCTCCGTTAATGTGCTCTTTGTTTAGCCCCCGTTTCGCAAGAGCGCTCATGAATAGTTAATATCTAAACAGTCATACAATCATACTGGTTTTGGAGTGTGTGCGCAGTATATTATGTACATATGTTTTAACTGCAGAGCAAACATGATTTGCCCAATTGCAAACCCCCCTGGACACATGTACACTAACACACACATCTATAGCAGGATTTTGGCAGCAAGAGACTTTTAGAAAATGCATTCTTTTGCTGTCCATTGATTATATTCTACTATCTTGATAGTGTTATTTTATAGTTATTGATAATATCTATCATAAGTGACAGCTGTAGATTACATGACTTGACGTATGAATACATGAAAGTAGATTCAGTAACTGTTCCTACTATCAGATAAGACCCTTCCTAAGAAAATTGAGCTGTGCATGCATGACTACAATATTTTGATTGCTTTTGTTCATTTATTAGAGGTTATGTTTTTTTTTCCTTTGATTTTTTTTAACTTATTATTTAGTGTGTTTTACTTTTTTGGACTTTTGGTAAAACATTTTACATTATTAATGATAAAATGTGTTTCAATTAGTGGATATTTGCTTAGCAAACTATTGATGGTAACGACAAAAATCTCTCTTTCAGGAAATACCTTTTAGACAGAAAGGGTAACATTTTTCTCAAATATGTCAATATTCTTGTTTCTTTAAGAAAACTTGTCCACAAGTAAAAAAAAGTTACAGATCCAACCCCAGTTTGTGTTTGTTCTGAATGCGACTTAATCTCGGTGCCTACTATTTAAGTCAGTCGCCACCAAAAAATGCAA
Organism: Timema genevievae; assembly: GCA_902155825.1. NCBI lineage: Eukaryota > Metazoa > Arthropoda > Insecta > Phasmatodea > Timematidae > Timema > Timema genevievae. The sequence continues at coordinate 22,182 of CABFWO010000437.1, read as the reverse complement.
ATAAGTTGTGAACAAAAAACTAGAAACTAGTTTTAAGTTAACTATGATAATTTTATTCTATGAAATGATTATATGTAAATATGTGTGATTTTACTTAATTAAAACTAAATTGTATATTCTCTCGCATATAATCTAGCATTTTAAGAAACACAATGAACTGCTGGTATCTTTAAATAATGTTTCCTCAGTATATATATTTCTTAATCTATGAAACTTTCTTAAAAAAGAAATTTCAAACAAAACTGTTATAGCCACTTTAAAAATAGTTCAAATTTTCAAAAATTAGTTAGCTATGGCTAAAATCAAATCATTATGTTTATTGTTTGAGTTCTTTGAAACTCACTCTTGATTAAAAATAAACAGACATTATATTGTGGCGCTTAAATAATTCAATTCTTAGCTCTAAGGTTTGACGTAAATTTCTATATGTACCGTTATCAGGTTAAGTTGTATATGTTCGCAAAGTACTGTGTTTATAGTTTATTTTGAACCAACCATCACCATTATTTAATCTAATGTTAGTTTCATTGACTTCTCGGTTTAGAAATAGATCCATTTTAAATCTGAAACAAGTCAAACTAACGAGACAGCAGCGGCGAGATTTCAGATACTTGATCCTAACAGAATGCACATGCCGGCAAGAGATGTTAAGTGCACTTGAACTCGAGGGGGGGGGGGGTAGTATATGGCACGTATTGTGTTGCATGTGAGAGAGAAACTAACGATAACTAATTCGACCTACTCTCTCTATCTATCTCCCCCTCCCCCCCCCTTCCCCACCCGACAGACTCCGTCCAACTCCAATGTGGTAGATCACCATTCAACCCTGACAAGACACACTTAACCTTTTATTCTAATATTAAAGTTTTGTGCTAAGCTTGGAAATTCCGAATATGAACTAGCTAAGATTTAGAACCAATTCAAAGTTTTATATTAGAAAAAAAATTAATAAGATTAGAATTTTCAAATCCAAATATATATTCCAGATTTCGGAACTAAGGCCAAGATTTGGATTTGATTATATTTAAAAATGTTAGATTAGCTCTGGCTTATTGATCTTACATCACTTCTGATAGATTCAGTTTAATGAAGTAGTTTCCTTTACACATTTTCTCTTTAAGGCAGCTGCCTCGCTCGGTCAGTGCTGTAAAGTAACACACGGCTTAAAATAAAATGGTCTCTGAGGTTTTCTGTAACAAATGTACTCTCTGTTCTGTTAAAGCTTATACTCCCTTTCACCTTTTACATACAACAAACCTATGTCTTGTCAATAAAATCGAGGAGAAAGACAACTATGAAACTTCCTGTCTCAAGGTAAAGAGGAAAGCTCGATGCTAGTTAGCAATAAATTAAAATTTTCTGTTGTGAGCTTATTAAAAAATTGCTGTATTTGTTAGAGGAAGGCTAAATCTTGAGCCCTTTATCGGCAAGACAAGTATCATAGCTCCGTAAATATGATTAAAAAGTATTTGAAAATGAGCTAATGTAACATTATCACACCTTTTTTTTCTACTAATAAAACTCAAAGGGGACTCTTGACTATATTTTGGAGTGAGCCATATCTGAAAATAATGCATCGTAGATTTGAATATTGCGTTAAAGATGAACATCTGTGCGGCAATTTCACTTTTTTGAGGTATATTTTGTTATATTTGGAAGAAGGTACAGGAAAAAATGAAAAGAGGTTTTCTTTAAATAGATATATTAAATAATGTCCAATGTGATGAGGTGGACTGGATAGAACTTTTACATATTTCTATCAAAGCGTTCTATCATTCTTTATAAATTTCCTTTATCTCTCTTGTGTTTTTTGGTTTCCTCTTTTAAAAAGCTGCGTTGTGCATTTCACATTCCCTCCTAAGTTTTGATAGAATGAAACCTAGAGCAAGGGATCAAACGGTAACAATAGATTTTCTTCAATTTTCTTCTAAGTCGAATGGCAGAAATGTAAAGTGTGAACTGTGTTCATGGTATTTTACAAATTTTCAAAATTTTGTTTCTGTATTAAGATGTTGAAATTACCAATAATATTGATTTTGTTTGTCATATATGTTAAGTCATAATATATCAAATACTCAAAAATCCTAAAACATAACTCAACATTTCTCGTAAACTACTTGGACAATTACAGTAGTTTTTTTTCTCTCCAAATTTCTTATAGAAGCCTTAAAAGACATGAGGATATTATTAAAATTCCCATATTCCAATTGGTTTAATTTGAAAAAATTGTTTTCTAATGAAAGAACTATAATGAGGTTCTTAGTGAAGACATATTTTCACTTTGTGTAAAAGTTTTTTCCTAACTGAGATAAATGGCTAGTATAAGTGTACGAAATGATCATCATGAACTGAATTTTATTTTGATATAAGACTCATTCCTCTAACACCAATACTTTTCACAGTTTGATTTGTGCAAGAAATAAAGAAATTTTTTTTGAGGCTAGTAAGGCAATAGATTTAGCAGTGAATGCTGAAAAGTCTACATATACGATCACTTGAAAAACACAGATTGGGGACAATAATGTAGATATTACTACAAACAACTTCATTTGACAGGGTTAATGAGTTTAAATATTTAGAAACCATTTTAACTAGAAATAACGATATTGGATTGGAAATTAGTAAAAAAAAATAATCTAAAACTTCATCTTACTACTTGGTCAATCAGTTCATGCCATCTTGCCTGCTTTCAAGGAATGTAAAACTCAGAATAATCAAAACAATAATTTTACCGGTGAAGATATTTGGAAAATAAAGGGATAAAGTACTGGGAAGTGGAAGAAGTTACATAAGGATGATTTACATACCTTGTACTCATCACAAGACATTGTTAGGATAATCAAGTCTCTTAGATTATGTTGGGCAGTACATGTAGCGTGAATGGAAGGAAATAGAACAATACTCAGATTATTGATTGGCAAACCAATGGGAAGACCTAGACGCAGATGGGAGGATAACATTAGAATTGACCTGAAAGAGATAGGGTGTAATGAGGTGGAATGGGTAGAACTAGCTCAAGATAGAGCTAGTGTGTAATGAGGATAGGGTGTAATGAGGTGGAATGGATAGAACTAGCTCAAGACAAAGATAGGGTGTAATGAGGTGAACTGGGTAGAGCTAGCTCAAGACAGGGATAGGGTGTAATTAGGTGGACTGGGTAGAGCTAGCTCAAGACAGGGATAGGGTGTAATTAGGTGGACTGGATAAAGCTAGCTCAAGATAGAGCTAGTGCATAATGAGGTGGACTGGATAGAGCTAGCTCAAGATATGGATAGGGTGTAATGAGGTGGACTGGATAGAACTAGCTCAAGACAGGAATAGGGTGTAATGAGGTGGACTGGGTAGAACTAGCTCAAGATAGGGATAAGTGGCCTACTCTTGTAAGTGTGTCGATGAGCTTTCGAGGTCCTAATGCCATAAAGTAAATAATGCAATTTTGTCATTTTTAGCGAGTTTGTTATTTTTCCAACTACACAAGTCTATATAATATAGTAAGACAGTGTACAAACATTGTACAGTAATGTAACGTAAGTGATAGTGAAGGAAGCCAACCTGAAAGGATAGTTAGGTTAGTCCTAGATAGTTTTCAGTTATATTTCATATTTTCCTAGCATCTAATTCCATAAAATAATATCCTTCTTGGTGTTTTATGAGTTTTTTTGTCTCTCTTAATATCAAAACGAAATATTTCTGAAAATTAAAACAATGTGTAACTGTGTAGGGGTGTAGAATTGGGAAGTGCAATAGTGTAAGAAGAAATAAATATAGAAGTGTGTTTGTTCTTATCTTGTCTTAACCTAACTATCCTTTCAGGTTGGCCTCCTTCACTATCACTTACTTTACATTACTGTACAATGTCTCTACACTCTCTTAATATATTTCCAAACCATTAGGCGATAATTCACAAGTCTATGTAATTACTATTAAAAATTGCTTAAAATTGGGATTTCAAGTCAAGGCCTTTATGATGGTACTCAGGTCATCTTTTAAAAATTTGTACTTACCTCGAATAAAATAAGATTCTAGGAATCGAGCGTCCCATCTGCAGTAATATTTAATATGTTCTGTCAAACTTTGCTTTGAATCAATTGGGACTTTGCTTCCCCCCCACCCTCCCCCACCTCCAATTCATGCCAACTAGTCTGCACAGAACAAGATACACATAATAGAAAGAGCTAATTAAAGACTTACCGAGGCTGTGACCCCTCCTGCAATGGCCAGGTTCCGTTTGTGTTTGTTGGCAAGCTCGTAGCGGGAGTACAGCTTTCTGCCCACCCACACAGGAATACCTGAACACAATTAACCCTTGCAGTGATGACAAACGCCGGACCAGCTAAGACTAAAGTTGGGACATGTACAACAATGTTTATCATTCCATGCTCTTATGTAACTTTCATTTACCCTGAACAGCAGCAAACCTACCTTGCATTTTTCAAATTATATATATAATTTTTTTTAGCACACCGAGTAATTTTATCTGTTCAGGTTAAAATATGTACTAATTATGCTAACGAGTTAGGGGTGAGGAAGGTTGAATTTAGAAGAAATATACCCACATTTGCATGGAGAGTAAAACCATTTAGAAAAAACCACCCCTCTGTACACCCGACGGAGATTCGAAAGTTGATCTCCCCGTCATCAACAGCCTTAGTTAGTCTATAACAAGAGTCACGCCTTAGACCATGTGGCCATTGAGGCAGGTCTTTTCCACTATGAAGTAGCTTATAAGATTAGGATCATAGTAGAATTTGTTCAAGGTAAGATCTTTCAGGATAAACAGAGTGGACATTATAATTATTAGTACAGGTTGGGGCAGAAACAATTAGACAATTTAAATTTGGCACTATGCCCACAATGTTCGACAACGTGCTGACGCCTATTGGAGCTCACCTGAATGACCCCTTGAAAAAATGTAGTAAGTAGTTAGTTAGCTTTTTTTAGCCAGTGAGTATTTACTTATCAAATAAAGTGTTAATTTTCAAGATACTAATTGTCTAATTGTTTCGGCTCCACCTGTATTAATAGCGTATAACCCAAATGGGTGGTGATACGCGGTGCTAAGATATTACAAAGATATGAACAAATTAACTCTAAAAATTTTAATTTTTATTTGGCTTTGGAAATATTTTGTAAATTCTGTTCAGCTTCAAATTTAAAAAGTGAATTTTGCACACTTCTCTCAAATAAAATGAGTGTCTAGTCCTTTGTTCAGTTGATTACAGTTTGCAGGTAGGTATCTCCTAGCACATAAGATTGCAGGAATATTTGGTAACACCATTTAGGGAAAATAACAATAGTAGTAGTAGTAGTAGTAGTAATAATAATAATAATAATAATAATAATAATAATAATAATAATAATAATAATAATAATAATTATTATTATTATTATTATTATTATTATTACTATTATTATTATTAGCACTGTGTCTTACTACCCGTTCGGGTTGTACGCACTTACGCTAATGTGTAATGGTAGGGTGAATGTGAGATGAAATGGAGGACCTACAGTTTAACGTGGAATCCGAACCACGGTGGAGGCGTGGCATTCCTCACATTCACAAGTTGTGATTAATAAACATCTTGTCAGAGGTGAAGGAAGGGTTTGGCAATCAGATAAATCTGTGTCGGGACCGAGGATTGAGCCCCGGACCCCCAGCACAGAAGTCTTGACACCTTACACCTTACCCCTAGACCGTAAGGTCACCTCATTTAGGGAAAATCCCCCTCAGTGCACCCGACCAGGATCTCCCCGTCATCGGCAGACCATTGTCTATTGCGAGAGTACCTCTTTAAACCATGCGGCCACCGAAGCGGGTACCTCCCTATTGTCCACTCTTCTAGATTAAAGACGGTTAATGTTAGTACCTATGATCATGGCCGGGACAGCGATGCCCGCCACTAGGCCAATACCAACAGGGGCACCCACGAGTGTCCCCAACTGCCACAGGATCTTCTTCTTGCGGGACCACGGCTTCTTGCCCCAAAACGTGCACCCTGACGGGCTAAAACACAAAGCATCACGGGCATGTCAGGAACAATATATTGGACAATCTACAATTATTATTTGTTATTTACAAATAACACCTATACATTATAATCCATTCATTTCATAGGCAGAGCCTTTTAGAAAACACAAACACATTTTTAAGGCCAATATTGATAAAAAGTTACTATATTACTATTGTTATTTCATTGGTTTTTATAATATCAACCAAAAGTGACAGCTGCAGATCACGCAACTTGATGTATGAATAAGTGAGGGTAGATTAATGTGAATTTTCTAGCTGTCAGATAAGGTACATTTGTAAATTCTTTGCCCTTCTATCCTCCTTAAAAAGTCAATTGCATTCAGCTGTTTGCTTTTATTCATCCTCTATCAATTATTGTTCCCAATGGATCGTGTCAACAATGTATGATTCTAAAAATAAAAATATCTGTACTTATTTTAATTAAAAACTAAATATCTTTAAGGAACATCTCTTATAGCTTTTTCAAGATACATTTTGTTAATTTAGATACAAGGTACAGGAAAGAAGGATCTAATTTTTGTGTTCCTCTTTTAGGGAAGATAAGTCGCTCTTATTCCACACTCCTTCCTGATGAGCTTCGATAGAATTAAACTAAGGCTGTGCGAGAATCCCTTTTTCAAGTTGAAACAAGAATATAAAAAAATATCAAGATACTATAAAAAGACAAGGAAACTTTCTTTGTACATAGAAAAATGTAAATTATGTAGTTAATGTATAGTTTATAGATTGCAAAAGTTCCTTATTGGTAGTTGGGCTAGCGCTTGCGGGGAAAGAGTAGGGGTACAGGGAGTACATGAGATAGTAGAGGAAGCGAGACTGAGATGGTATGGGCATGTGAGGATGTTGGAGTATAATACAGAAAGCGAGAATGAGATGGTATGGGCGTGTGATGAGGATGGAAAAATAGAAGATGACAAAGAAAATGTTGGAAATGAAGTACGTAGGAAAAAGATCGCAAGGGAGGACAAGAAAGAGATGGGAGGAGCAGATAACAGAAAGTGTTCAAATGAGAGGAGAAGAATGGAAGACATTAAAGGAGGAAGAATGGTGGAAGGATAGAAGAAGATGGATGCATTTTACTAAATTGACCCGGCCACAGGTTGGAAAGAGATGATGATATGAGCTAACACTTGCTTTAGATTATTATATAATTCATTTAAACACTTGAGATATAGTTCATACACATTTTAAATGTAGCAAATAAAATGGTAATAGTTGAAATGTGTTCCATATATAATTTAATTTAATAGTGTAACAACTTATAATGTCAAAGCTTGATATTTAAAAACGGCATTTAAAATCAAAACCTATTTTAATCAAGGCTGTTTTAGGAGTAGAAGTGCAACCTATTTTTGGGTCTTTATGGTATTATTATAAATAATAAATTTTTGGTTGGGTTTGTAAACTTCTTATATCAATTATTTACTTTTACCAAATTTCTCGAGTTTTTGAGATTCATTTTCAACTTTAGAGATGAGATCGAGATTAATTTTTTCTCGTTTCAATTGATATATTTTCGAGTCTCACACATCCTTAAATGAAACCTAGGTCAAGGGATTGGGCGATAACTATCGATTTTGTTTAAGAGGCAGCCATTACCTTTTTCCTTTGAAAGCAATGTAAAGAGTCGACTGTGTTCTTCTCATTGTAAACACCATATTGTGTTTGTTCCTTTATATATGTATCTCTTAGGGGTGTGCAAAGTCCACTTTCTCAATTAGAAGTGAACTCGAATTGAATATATAAAATAGTCTTGAAGCCGAATCAAAGCTTAAATATTCTCTTTTAGTTATTTAATGATTGAAAAAATATTATATTGTGGTCATTTATAGCCCATTTATGTACTAAAATTACTTGGAAAATGTTTTATTGCACAAATTGTTTGTAATATTTCGTGTTACTCTGACAAATCAAGTTACTATCACAACATGCAATTCAATTTCTTCAGATTTTTTCAATATGAATATTAATTTGTAAGGTACTAAACATCTCAGAATGGCTACGATTGAACATAAATTGTGTATTTTAGCTGTCAATATTTTTATTGGCGAAGCTTCGAAGCCAAGTCGAAGTTTCGAAGCTTTGCACACCCTCAATATAAATCCATCTTTCCTGTATCTTCTTCCATATATATTAAATAGTAAACTAATTCAAAAAATAAACCTGTGATGTCCAGTTACCTGAGGTAGTGCAAGTCGCTGATCTCCTTCATACACAGCCAACAGAACTCGGCCCCACACACGGCACACGTCATGTGGTTACACGAGCCATCGTCCATCTTCACTATCAGTACTTGGCAACGAGGACACGGCTTGATGTCGTCACCTGGAAACGAACAAAACTTGAGTTACGTAACCGACAAGGGTGACCGCAAGGATAGCGGGGACATTGGGTTGCCACTATTTTCTTACTATATTTGAAAGAAGGTACAGGAACGATAGATAGACACATATAAAAGGAACAAAGACAGTATGGATTTTACAATTAAAAGAAGACCATAGTTCACACTTTACACTGCTGCCACTGGACAAAGAAGTAATGGCTGACTCTTTGAAGAAAATCGATCATTAGCGCTAAATCCCCCGACCTAGGTTCTATTCTATCGGAACTTATCAGAAGGGTGTGTGAAACGCACAACCCTACTTCCTAAAAGAAGAAACCAAAAAACACAAAAGGGAAAAATAGAGATTGGTAAATAATGAGAGGACACTTAGAGAGGAATAACATAAAAGGACAAACACAGGAAATGAAGGATCGGGCAGTAACGATCGATTTTCTTCAAGAGGCAGTCATTAATTACCTCTCTGTCCAGTGGCAGCAATGTAAAGTGTGACCTGTGTTCTTCTTTTCATTGTAAAAGCCATATTGTGTTTGTTCCTTTTACATGTTTCCATCCACTTTTCGTCTACCTTCTTCCATATATAACAAAATACCTCAAAAAGCAGAAATAAGTTTTTCTCGCAGAGATATTTCTTACTATAAAGTTCTAGGTGTAATCAAAGTTTTTCAGACGAAACTACTTTTGTTTTTAAGAAACTTTATAGAAGGAGTGTCAAACATACGGCATGGTCCATAATTCTATACATTCTACCAGTTTTATATCTGAGTGGCAACCATGATGCATCCAACTTTGAACAGAGAGGACATGGTTCATTTCTGACCAGCTTTATAAAACTTTGTTTACACATAGTAGTTTTTAATTCTCCCCTTCAGGCAAACAATGGTGCAGATTTTACTTATGAATTAATGAAATGGGATAAATATCTAGTAACATATTAAAACAGCATATTAACGAATTATTAAAAAAATATATATATATATGATAGCCTATAAATCTTGTAGCTTATGATCCAAATCTCCAAGCGTAAACAAGATTGTTCAGTTACTCACGATGCTGCGAGTCCTGGCTGAAGCTGATGGAGGAAGAGCGGACATTGGGGGAGCGCTGGGCCCGAGCGGCGTCACACGTCTGGTTGGGGTGCCACTCCGCCTTGCAATGGTAGCAGAAATACGCGTCACAACCCGGTCGTTCACACTTAATCTTGGGGCAGCTGGCACAACCCGCCGCTATCACAGCAAAACTGAAGGGGAAATAAGACAAATAAATCTAAAAAAAAAATTACAAACTATTATTAGAACGCCAACATACCGTGACAAACCTAATTTTTTATTTAAATTATACTTAACACATTTTGAAGCATGGATATTGTAAGATAAACTACACAGTATTATGTTTTAGCAAGAGGGATATGAAGTCACATTTCTTAAATTTGGAGCGAAACAAATCACAGATTTTGACATGATGCCATGGACTTAGAATGGACAAAGTTGTATAGTGAAGAACTCCACAGTTTTGTAGCGTGTGATACTCTACGCCACCGCACACACCCCTGAGCCTGTTTTAGTTAAAGCTAGAGGGAAGGACAATCAATCCTGGTCTCTGGATTTCACACGGATGGGACCAGGGTTCTTCTCAGCCACACTTGTAATCTGCTTCTCGACCATGAAGGTTCATTTAGGCTTTTGTCAATGGAGTAAGAGCTTACAAAACAATACTCAATATTTAATATATCTCTAAACGTAAGCTCTGGTTTGTCGCTACTCTGTTCGTTAACAAATGTGTAAAGCTTACTCAAAGTGTTTTTAAGTAACATGAACATAAAATCACCAACCCCGATCACGAACCAGTGCATTTATATATCAACATACAATTACAAATCCGACACCTTAGCTCAGTCGATAGTTTGTCTGCCTACTGAGTTAAGGGTTCGAGGTTTTATTCCCGGTATAGCCGAAAATTTATCATTGATGAAATTTGGGTTTAACCTTTCACATTGATAAATTGATGGCCCGGGACTGGATGTTGTGCCTGTACTAGTCTTAAGTTAGATTATAAGGCATATGAAGCTATGACAGGCCTAGCAAGCCGGTAGGGATTTAAATTTGAACACTTCTCCAAACATATTAAGATAATCAAGGACGGCAGGCAGCCAAGAGGTCAGTGGTAGAATAATGTGAATATGTATTTGAAAGAAGGAGGGTGGGTGTCAGATAGGGCTGTGGAGTTGACTTCGACTCCTATATTTTTCTACATTCCCTTAATTAGTAATAACAAATTAACTACAGTAAAATGCTACAGTGCAGATTACTTCATGAGAATCTTCTTTGGCATTATGAATTAATATTCTTTAAACTAAAAAATGACACCAGGACACGAGAATCGAAACCCGGGATCTTTGGCTTAGTACGCCATTATTCTTACTTAACCCCTGAGCTATCCAAGAGTCGTCCCATGCCCAGGGTCATTCTTCACTCATATTTTAAGACAGAGTCTATGATGGAGGTGTAGAAATAGTCAGCTACATTTGAGTAATCAATTAATATCACAAGCCACCTTTGACTCGGTAGTTGGCTTTATGCTGCTAATAGGACAATGACAACTGTACGAATGCGCACACCATGATGGATTCAAAATCTAGGCTATTATATTTATTAATTACGGCTAAATATCTAAATATCATATTCTTTAAATTGAAAAATCACACCCCAAAAAGGGCGCATAAAGCCATCCAGAGTTGAAGATGGATGAGTTATATGATAGCTCATGAACTTAATTGATCACCCACGTGTTTCCGAGGATTTCTGCACGTCCATCATGGACTCTGCCTTTAAATATGAGTGAAGAATGACCCTGGACACGGGACAGCTCCTGGATAGTTCGGTGTTGTTAGACCACATAGTAAGCCAAAGGTCCCTGGTTCGATTCCCGTGTTCAGGTGTGATTTTTCAATTTAAAGAATATGATAAATATATATGGCAATAATTGTAACAAAAAAAATTATTAGCTTGGCTATTTAATCCATAATTGTGAATTTATAGTTAAATAAATTTGCTAGTTCAAAATACAAATATTGGTCCTTACATGGTGTCTACTCCAGTTGACCAATGAAATTCACGACCATTTCCCTGATTTCCCCTTGTCATTTCCTGAAATTCCCAACTCAAAAAGTATTTCACACTCTTCTACTACCGACCTCCGCTCTCTTGCCCACGTTAAAAAAAGACAGTTTGAATCACATTGTAATTTACAAATTTAATGATTATTATATTTCATATTTTGAGTAAAACAACCTTTTTTACTACCAAATCCTCAACATAATTCCCATTTTTTCACAACCACTTCAAATTCCTGGCTAGTTACACTTTTACCTAGACACCCTGTCCTTAAGAATAAAAAAAAAAAGTATAAATTGAAATTATATATTTACCATGTATTGTTATAATATATATTTTTTTTTTTTAAGTTTTTAATCCCAAGTCGAAATGTCAGTATATTTTTATCGACTCCAACTCTGACTCCACCCAAAATTGCCTACAACTCAAGACTTCACAGCCCAGGTGTCAGATTATGGATCGGATGGAAGTTTCTCAGGATGAGGTTAAATGGTGAGTTTACGTTCTAGTGGGCATGAACTTTTAGAGTTTCTTGATGACAGAGAGTTGGTTAGTTCTTTCCCAATATCGCGGCTGTGTTCAGCTCACCACTACACCACTATTAAAACTTTTTAACGCTTGTTTATTATTTACAAGATAACCGATATTGTTTCATTTTATTATGAAGAGCAGGAACAGATGAGTTTACTAAGCCACGACTGCTGGAGTTTTGTGAAATACCGCAACTGTCCGCCTCGAACCCCTCACCTGCAGTCAGGCGCAGGACACCACCTAGTGTCCGGGTCGACCGCCAACACTCGCCGCACCATGAAGTCCTCGTACTTCTCGTACTGGGTCTTATCATTTAGGATCATTCGGATATCTGCAACAATGCCATCGCCCCCACATTCAAACACTTTGTAATAATTCATACATATATATACATTATAGGCTATATGGTACATACATACAGAGAAATTATTGTAATCCTTAAAATAAAAAATCCTTAGAGATTATTGAAGTAAAGAAAAGCATTGCCTAAGATATCCACACAATTAATTGCATGGTTACCCTGGGCAACGCCAGGTACTTCTGCTTGTATTAAATATATTTTTAAATTGATCAATATATTGGATTCTAAAACAATGATACAAAGTTACCAACACTAGTCTGGGGGGGGGGATGTGTTTGAAAAGTGTGCTTCCAATTTGGAGAGTACATGGCAAAGTAGTGACTATAATTTATGTTCCGATGTGGAATAACTGACCGTTGGGATGCATTGGCTCGGAACATTCTGGACAGGCGATGCCGACTCGCGACTCTGAGATCTCCATGCGCAGATACTGCTGGAAACAGTCGTAGCAGGAGCGGTGACTGCAAGTGCACAGCTCGGGGAAACATTCCAGCGGTAGCTCGTTCAGACACAGGGGGCACTCGGACAAGCCCTCCTCTCCGCTCTAAACAGAGACGACAGGTAGAGAGTCAGGTGAGAGTTTAGCACTACTGACTGACACAAGGTTCAATAACAGTTGATTGTACTAGTAGTGTGGTTTCCCATTCGCTATCTGTTCAAACGCTGGTTAGTCACCTGATATTCACTCACTCCAGCCTGTTAACTCGGGTAGTATAGATTAAAGGTATTTTAAAAAAAATTAGCTTCTAACTGTTTAGGTTAGTGATCGGCAACCTACGGCCCACGTGCCAAGAGTGACAGGCCGAACGATTTTCAAGGGCACACCGAGCGATTTGAATAAAATAACACAAAACCTTTATTTTTAATTAAAATCATTGATGTGAGTAGTCATTTTGATAACAAACGTGTTTTATGTTTCAATGATTCAATTGTTTTGTTTCAAATATTTCAGAATAATGTATTCAGAACCTAAATTTCACAAACTACATTCATATCTTTTGTATTTATTCTGATTTATATTAAAAAATTAAATATTCAATAAATAATAGTTATTTAATGTATTAGATTTAGAAACATGTTGTTACATTTACATTTTACTAGATCAACTTAAATTCGTTTTAATCGTTATACTAAATAATTAGTATAGAAATATAAACGATTTGGGCGGGCTTAGATCGGTTGGCATGTTGAGGGACTTTGCAATATTTACTTCGGCACAGCACTACTAAAAGGGTGCCGACCCCTCGCTTAAGTAATACAGGTTTCGATATATTAAAAAAAAAAACTTAATGGTTTCCCACTCTAGCTCCACTAAACTGTAGGTACACTTCTCTTGAAATCAACCTAACCTCATTACTAGCAAGTTAGTGTAATTAGTACATATTTGTATAACCAGGACAGTTAGTAAGACACTGTGATAGATAACCGCTGTACAAACGATCTAGATTTCAAACTCCTATCGAGTAGAAGTAACGGTGATACCGACCTTGCCTGCAAACACCGAGGCCTTGCTCGGGGCACGAGGAAGTTCATCCAGAGGAGGTGTCCCGCCCGGGGTCTCACCGCTAGGCTGCGTCGCTTCCCCTTTCTCGACATCTCGAGAGGGGCCACTCGTTTTACTGTCGGTCACACCTGGAAGCAGAAAACTGCTTGAAGACCTGCGCTTCCTCGACATTGATAAGATTGAAATATGTGTCATGTCCCAACAATTGTTGACAGCTCAGATCTATATTTGAAGGCGGTAGTTCATTCTGCCCCCAAAAAAATAACTAATACAGCTCAATTTTCCTATGAAGAACCTTATCATACATCTGTAAAAGTTATCTGGCTCTACTTTCAGGTATTCATACGTCAAGTCATGTGATCTTGAGCTCTCACTTTTGAAAGATATTAGATATTATCAATAGGCCTAACCGACCACAAGAAAATGGTCTTGTATTTTCTAAAAGATCCTTCCAATGAAAATTGAACGTGTTTATTCTTGGAACAAAAGCTTATCCAATTATTGTATACTGTATACATATTAAAGTTTAACAATTATTTTTATTATTATTGATAAGAGAATATTACTAAGAAAATAATAACTATTACCAAATAGGTTGACACTAGCTTCGTTCCACCAATGTTTGCAATAAAGAACCTTAGATTAGCTTTCATTTACAATCCCTCCTACCGTAGATGGGGTATAGTAATATAGTACTTATTATACTAAAATAATGATAAAGTAATAATTCTACCTGGGTATTTTATTAAATGTTTTATAAAGAAGTTAATATCAAAACATATTTTAAATAGTTTTTATTTTTAATGTGTGTTAAGTGTTGCTGCAATACTGTTTACTATTAAAGTAGTACCTGCTTCGGTGGCCACATGGTCTAAGGCGCTACTCTCGCAGTAGACTAGACTGCCAATGTAAGGGAGATCAGGGTATGAATCCCTGTCGGGTGTAGCAAGTTTTTTTTTTACAAAATGGTTTTCTACGATTTTTTCCACACAAATGTGAGTACACTTCCTCTAAATTCAGCCTTCCTCATCCCTAACCATGAAAATTACATAATTATATGAGGTGACCTGGCGGTCTAAGGGTAAGGTGTCAGACTTCTGTGTTTAGGGTACGGGGTTCAATCCTAGGTCCCAGCACAGATTTATCTGATTACCAATCCCTTCACCTGTGACAAGACGTGTATTAATCACAACTTGTGAACGTGTGGAATGCCAGGCCTCCACCGTGGTTCGGATCCCACGTTAAACTGTAGGCCCTTCATTTCATCTCACAATCACCCTACCATTACATATTAGCGTAAGTGCGTATAACCCGAACAGGTAGTAAGACGCGGTGTTAATAATTATAATAATATATAATTATGTGTTTTGTTGTCAATTTTGAGACCTACAGTTTTCAGGTGTCCTTCTATCCTTTTAATGTTCAATTTAATACAGCTGTTTGGCCCCATTTTTCCTTTATTTAATTGAGCTAAAATCTTTTGTCCTGTTTACATTAATAAAATAATAGGTTTGTAATTTATTGTGTAATTTATGATATGGGCAAGTTACTAACCAATATTTTATATATATATTCTTCACTCCCATTTAATTTGTAATTTGTTTCGTTCCAGCTCCTCTTGTTTCTGTACTATCCGACCACCTGACTCAACTGTAGTTGTTGATGGTCCTGTCCTACCAAATTATCTAACCCTCTTATATGTTCTAGGTTTATAAGCATTGAATAACGCGTGGTACCTGTGTTTTTGGGGTTGTTCTTGTTGGCGCCTCTGCTGATCCTGCGCGCCACCAAGGGGCTGGAGTAGAGTAGGCGGCGCAACGAGAACCTCGCCAGGCCTCGCTTCCTCTGACTGCTCGAGCAGGTGGAGTATGTGTCCCCATCATGGGACTTTCGCATTCTGCTGGAGATATCAGCCCTCCACTAGGACTCCATCCTGGGATAAGAGAGATACATTCCGGGTGAAGGACACTTATCACTTGACATACTGGGACAAGAGAGATACATTCCGGGTGAAGGACACTTATCACTTGACATACTGGGACAAGAGAGATACATTCCGGGTGAAGGACACTAATCACTTGACATACTGGGACAAGAGAGATACATTCCGGGTGAAGGACACTTATCACTTGACATCCTGTGGACAAGAGAGATACATTCCGGGTGAAGGACACTTATCACTTGACATACTGGGACAAGAGAGATACATTCCGGGTGAAGGACACTTGTCACATGACATCCTTCTGGGACACGAAATATACAGAGTACAATGAAGCTGCTCTCTTTATGAACCCAGACCGCACTTGTTGACTGTTGATACTTCAAGACTTACAGCGGTCGGACAAAACGTCAGGCTCATCAAGTCTGGTTTGCAGTACAATGGAGGCCGGGATTCAAATCCCAGCCCGGTCGGTTAAATTAGTGGGGATAAGTAAGGTAACATTTTGAGTAAATGTACCCACATAGTGAAATTTTAGGAGATTTTATTTTTACATTCAAAACAAAGTTTTGGACAAAATACTCAATAGGATGGAAAGACACCGACGAGGAGATCGAGGTTCGAGGTTCGAGGTTCGAGGCCCGGTCGGTTATAATGAGGGTGTTTTTTCCTAAATAGTTTTCCGCTCTATCCACGCAACTTCGGGTACACTACCTCCAAATTTAATATTACTCATCCGCAAAACAATAGCATAATCATACCAGTAAATAAGCGTATAATCCTAACGGGTAGCAAGACGCTGTGATAAAAAAAGTGTATACAATTAGATGATTTATAACTTGAAATTAACATTTTAATTGAAAAGTTACTGTCACTAGCTAAATAAAAGCAATTATTACATACTACACTTTTCCACTGTTTGAAGATAATGTCCACTCAGAAAAGTTCTACCGGACGTCAGACAAACCTCAGCACGTTGTCAATCACCTTCCTCAGCATAGATCCGTGGTGAGCAAAGTGCGGCCCACGAAATAATTCCAAATTACGATTTAAAAAAGTGTTAAAAAACAAGGATAGACCAGGGAAAAAAATCATTTTGTACTCGTTTGTTTTTCCTTCTATTTTATAGCTTAGTGACCAGTGTCCAGAGATTAAATAATACGCAAACCATCCACGAAATTGGAATGTTAACGTTTGGTTGAGATTCAAGTAGTGTTAAGTAACCTATATGTTTTATTCAAGTATTTATTAAATAATGTAGACAACTCACATTGTATTAGAATTACATATCATTACTAGCGGACCCGACAGACGTTGTCCTGCCCGAACGTTGGCTTTTCGTTTGGGTGGCATAATTGATTTCGATAATAAAACAAATACTATGTGATCATCACAATTACAAATTCACAATGAACTCCAATTAGTGAGTAACACAAATATTACAAATTCAGTGTTTGTCAAGACAACATACAAAATAAAACATCTTTTCATTTTTGGCATTTCGCCCACAACTCCACAAATACCAGCTGTATCGAAAAACAAACATAACTATGAATTATTCTCTGAAGTTCAATTATTCATGAACTTTTCAGAAGGTTTTAACTGTCAATTATTGATTTTTTTTAACGGTCAATTATTTATATTATATTCATTATTATAAATATTGGGTGGTGGGGGGTGGGGGGGAGGGGTGAAACTTTGAGGTTACATGTTCTGATATGCAAGAAATCTTTTTAAAAAATCCCTAAAAAATAAAATAAAAATCCTAGAACCTGATTGCAGCGCCACCTACCGGGTCCAATTGTGAATCTAAACCATCCACGGACCCACTCAAACACACACCATTTTTTTTTATCAAAATCGATCCAGCCGTTTAGGAGGAGTTCAGTGACATACACACGTACAGAAGAATTATATATATTAAGATAATACTAACCCATTTAGTAAATTAGGCCTAATAGAACTTAATTGTACGATAGTTTAGTAAAATGTACCATTGTAACTTTTTAATAAACTAGGTTGGCCCGCCTGACGTTTTTTCTTTTTTCTTTTGGCTCACTCCACGAAAAGTTTGCCCATCATGGGTATAAAATGTATAATGTACTGGTATAAATGTTTCGGCATCACCCCTGTCGAATTCCCTTAGTTTGTCTGTTGTGAACTATAAGGTTAAAAAGTTTAACTTTGAATTTTTTTAAATATAAATGCCCAGTTTTTATTCTCGGTATTGGCCCTGTCAGAGCACTTGACCTATGGGTACCGGGTTGGATTCCCGGCTGGTACCTTGGGTATTTTTCCCTAAAAGGCGTACTATCCCAAAGGTCACCAAACTTTGTTTGGTTAAGTTTAAGATCACTCCCATCTCCACACCTTCATATTCAATCATCACATCTAATTGCGGATATGACGTGTAGATAGGCTCCAAGGTACACCCGGTCAACGTTCTGTTCCTCGCAGAGCGGCTAAAAGTCTACATACAGGGGCGGCCGAACTAGATACTGCATCTCTCATGGTCAAATAGGACATAATCTTTTTTAAATAAAAAATATCTCAATCTCGAATGCCTTCCAACGCCTCTATAATTCATTTATGACCTTAGTTTACTTGGATGACAGCTCAAAAAGTTACTAGCAGTAGTCCCTAATGTATCCCTACGCCAAGAGCCGACATCTATCACTTTCTATAACTGTAATGAAAACATACTGTAATATATGAATGTGATAGTTAACCAAAGTAATTTAGGCCAATATTATTTATATAATTATTTGAGGTCGGGTACAAAGCTTATTTATTGTTTCATTCCACTTTAAAAAAAAAGATTACATCACGTTCACAAAATGTCTTAACGAACAAAGCTTCAAAATGGCGACCGACGAATTTAAACCATGTGATTGAACGTGACGGAAACAAGTTCTTTACAATGGTGCACCCACGCCGTGGATAAAAATATTTTATTCAGTTAAATATTTCGAAATACGATAAAATAATCATAAAATAATTTTACATATATAAAAATGACAAATATTTTCTCTTTTCCAAGTAAATACGATGCTTGTATTAAAAGGTAATAATGTATGCACTATATTACACCTGGTAGATAACATTCCAAAACGAAGAATAAGTACTTAAAATTATGTTAAAAATATTGTTTCGGATTGGGTAAAAAGAGATTATTAAAAGTAATAAAAAAGTGTAAGAAAACTTAAGTTTAAGTTATTTTTAATATAAAATATAACAGATATTAAAAAAACTTAACATCTATAACAAAACAGTGATCTTTTACAAGTGTTGGCAACCCAAAACTTAAAAATATTATTTTTGAACTGTCACCCAGGTAAAAACTATCATGAACAGACTCTACCTTACCTTACCTACAGGTCAAAACAAGAGCACCCCTCCTGCCTCCAACCCTGCTCCAATAGGTTTTCAAACTAAATTGTTATTTGGGCGATGCGCCGCGACTTTGCTAGCAGGGCACACACACTGGAGCCAATCCCGTTGACATTTCATTCTCAAAATTCCCCTCGCGGTACAACAAAATGAAAGGGAATGGAAATGAAAATCTAATATTCACGAAAGAAAACCTCAGGATAAACAAAGAGATTAAAATAAAATAAAATGTACAGCCCACAACACACAAATTGGGGAAGCGGTTAGTTGTTTTGATTAAGCACCAGGTCTTGTCACCTGTTTCGGGTCGTACGCTTATGTACTAATTACAATAATTTGTTGGGATGAGGAAGGTTGAATGTATAGGAAGTGTACCCGCATTTGCGTGGAGAGAGTGGAGAAAACCAATTAGGGAAAACAATCTCGTTACACCCGACCGGGATCGAAACACGTTGTCACCGTCATCGGAGAGTCCATAGAGTGACGCCTTAGACCATGTGGCCACCAAAGCAGGTGTTTATTAGCTAATCGGATGCTGACATATCCAGTTAGTTGACTACTTTCCCTAACGAAACAAGTATCGATACAATCGACTTGGTTCAGAGACGTTTTTAGAATGACAGCTGACCGTGAGGGGGAGGGGGTGGCTTTCAATAGATACGATTATTTTAAAATTAGGTTATTATTTTTACCACAAACATAGTATCCTTGTGATTAACACATCAAAGTACACTACACCCAATATCACCTCTGATAATATTGTAGGTCTTATTGAGAAAAGTCTAATCTTCGCTCTCTCTCAATTAACTGTTCCCAAATATTCTCTCTTCCAGTCATGTTGGAAGGTGGTGTGAAAGGAGCTACTGGCAACATCGACGAGCCAGCGTTGCAACATTTGTACTATATTCAAAGGGGAGATTGACCACACGAAAACAAGAGAATGACAACGCTGTTTCCCCAATGGTAACCGTACAGTTCATTCAGTGTATCTGGGACCATCTACATATTAAAATACAGACAAAAATTACATCCAGACCGGTATTTGAACCCTAGACGACCGTTCAAAAGAGTGAGCTATCCGATTTCTCGTCCTTGGCTATGTTTCGCTCGTTCCAACCCCAACACTCAGCCAAAATTTCATCTAAAAGCACGTGTTTTTTTAAAAATCTGGAAATAATTTAGCTTCTCTGATTTCTGGATAGCAACATTGCTGGAATTGTAGACAGAGAGCAGGACTTAGCTTGGTTTTCTTGAAGGTCATTCGAAAGCACAGAGAAACGGACGACCTCGTTGTTGATAAAATAAAAAAGTTACCAGGTTTCAACAAAGACAAAACTAAGGTTTGCCCAGTTTTAAAGACTAAAAGTTTTGGAATATTTTGAGCATATAAGTTATGCTGCTCTCTCTATTCTTGTGCCGGCGAGTGTACGAGAGACACGAGCTCTCCTTTCTTGTGCAGGCGAGTGTACGAGAGACAGGATCTCTCTCTTCTTGTGCAGGCGAGTGTACGAGAGAAAGGATCTCTCTCTTCTTGTGCCGGCGATTGTACGAGAGAGAAAAGCTCTTCCTTCTTGTGCCAGCGAGTGTACGAGAGAAAGGATCTCTCCCTTCTTATGCGAGCGAGTGTACAAGAGACACGAGCTCTATATTTTTGTGTCGGCGAGTGTACACGAGAGAGGGGAGTGAAAGTCCAAGTGAGAGAGATTATCGCGGATCTAGAAACGTCCAGGCTGTGAACGTCCTTGACCAACATCTTTGGGAACCGCTCAAGAGAAAGAGCGGTTCCATCACCTCACTGCCCTCCTCCGATGATAAATCATAGCAGCCCCGCCGGTTAGTAGACAGTCTACATTTTAGAATCGACAAGTACAGTCACGGTTTCAAAAAAAAAGAGGCATACTTACCCTAACAGAATATTTTTAAATTAAAATGTTTTGAACCTTATCCAACTCAAATATTTCATAATAAACATTTTTCGAATATATATATTTTAATTAAATTCTATCAAATTCATAGCACCACGTCTTACCACCCGTTTGGGCTATACGCATATATATCAGTTAAGCTAATGTGCTGCTAGGGATGTGGGAAGGTTTAATCAAGAGGATATGCACCCAGATTGGCGTGGAGGGAGAGTGGAAAACCATTTAGTGAAAACCACCCCTCAGTATACCCAGCCGGGATTCAAACTCAACCCTTCCAGTTAACGGTAGACCAGTTCAACAAGAGAGGGACGCCTTAGACCATGTGGCTACCAAAGCAGGTTATATATCGAGTCAAATAAAATAAAAAGCCAATAATAAACCCTGATCGTGTTTTAAATAGTACAAGTTTTGAAAGTTTATATGGTCAAGTCAAATAAAGGATCTACGATAGATTCTTTTTACAAAATTAACTTACCAACTTCGGTGCCCGCATGATCTAAGGCGCTAGTTTCGCAAGGACACTAGACCTCCTATGACTGGGAGATCAAGGTTCGAGTCTCGGTCGGGTGTATTGAGGGTAGTTTTTCACTTTTCCTCGACGCAAATGCGGGTACACTTCCTCTAAATATAACCTCCCTAATCCCTAAAACCATTGGCGTAGTTAGTGCATAAGTGTATAAACCCGAACGGGTGGTAAGACGCGGTGCGAACAAAATAAGACTTATTCAAATGTTTTGACTTAAAAGATTCGAATTACTAACTAAATTCTATCGAATCAGAATCTGGGACCTATTTGGATCTTTTTTTTTTACCAACTATTAAGATTCGGAATTTCAAATCGAATACGAACTCTAGCAACTAGTCCCCGTTTTTTAGATTTTAGACTGTGGAGCACACGTTAAGCTGGTGACAGCCAAGACCCCTCCGGCCCATAATTCAGTAAGGGGTGTCATATCCCCCCTCCCCTCGTTCCCGACCTAGTTTTGATCCCAGCCAAACCCCGTGGTCCTGGCAAGGCCAGGTTGATTCAAAACTCTCCCCCCCTCC